>PVHT020000237.1:5334067-5344971 GCA_004024745.2 Catagonus wagneri | reverse complement strand
GTAACCAGTAATATGTCACGGGCTACACCCAAGGAAGGAGGAGGAGCCCAGCGAGCGGTCCTGGCAGTCTCAGTCTCCAATAAGATGAGCCCAGGTCCGGTCTGCTGAGGGCACAGGTTTCAGAGTGGGGTCTCTGAGGCCATTTCAAGTCTGACTCACCCCCCAAACCCAGATGAGTCCTCCTCTCCAGATAAGAGTGATTTGGACTCTCCCCCAGATTTGTCTCCAAAAAACAGAACCATCACCGGGCCTGAGGCACAGCGACAGATCTCTGTAATATTTTTTCTTCCACCGGACCCTCTTGTCATGACCCTGGCAAGCTCAGCGTTCCAGCCTCAGCTCTTGCCCAGGGGAGCGGCCGGATAACTCGAAACAAAGAAGAGGCAAAAGCAGACTCGAGGGAGCAGGGGCATATTTAAGAGTAAAACACGGGGGGGAGAAGTTGGGAAGGATACCGGTTCCTTAGTGATGCGAGAACACGGGCCCTCAGTCAGCGGCTTTCAGGGCACGTGCTTGCTGTCCTCCTCCCGTTGTCCTGCCCCAGGACACAAGCCTGCAAGGACAAGCTCCTTCATCCGCTTCCTAAGATGAAAGGCGCTTGAGGAGGATTCTTTACAGTCTGGTTTACTAGACAAGATAAAGGCCTCCTAGACGAGATGGCAAGATGACAGTGAGAAGATATTTCTGAGAAATGAGAATAAAACCAAAGATAAGAGGAAATAATGTCAAAGAACATGACACCGCAGATCAAGGGGAGGAGAAATCTGGTCGCTCTGCAGCGACCCACGTTGCCCGGAACTCTGCTCCATGAATATTCGGAAGAGTCCCAAGGAGAACTGTGTTCTCCGCTCTGCACAACACTGAAGTAAGTTCTTGCAGAGGTGGAAGGAAATTCATTAGTGCCCCACGGCGGGGGCAGGTACAGCGTCCTCTCCGATGCTCCCTACGGAGAGGCACAGGGTGGCTGCTTGTAACCTGACGTGCTGTCTTTCTAAACTGCATATTCAAGATGAAATGACAAAGGGCCAACAAAGGGAGGGAAATGAGCAGGCAGGGTTTTGATAGTCGGGGGGGAAAAAAAAAAAATAACGCCCATGAGGTACACAAACAAGAGCGCAGAATTCCGAGGGAGAGGCATTTAGGTGAAGACAGAAGGCAGTGACAGTGAGTTGCCCAGATGGTGGCTGTGCCACCTTGGGTTGAACAAGACTGATTTTTTTTTCTTCTTCACTGTACTTGGGTGGAATTTTCAGTACCCCTCAAAAAGGAGGCTTGGCCCCAAAGTGATACTGTCCCTAAATTCCCCACCAGCTGAAGGTGAGGTTCTTTGATCACTGTCATAACCCTGGGCGTGGGACTCTTGCCGCCACCTTGGGGACTGGGGGGCGGCCGGCAAAGAGGAGAAGATGCTCTCGCCTCTTTCATCACTTGCCCCTTGGGGATATGAATTGTGAGCCCTGGAGGTCAGTTTTCTGTCCTCCTCCCGGACAGTGATGGGTACGGTTCCTCTGTGCGTTTTCTAGCAGAAATAAAGGAAGGAAGTCAGCATGATAGCACAGGACAGAGAGATTTAAAGGGAATCTGGCAGCCACTACAGATTCTCGCTCCTCCGGGAGCTGCCCAGCTTTTCCTCCATAAAGGGGGCACCCATCTTGGTTGAGCCTAGTGAAGAATGACAGACGACAGGCACCGCCTGTTAATTCCAGCTGCTTCCCATCAGAAAAGAAAATCGGTCACATGGGGATGTCAGAAGGCCTCAAGATCATAAAACTCGATTTCTCAGAGAGTCTCCTGAAAGAGGAGAAAGGACCAGAAGTCTTTTCGGTGGAAGTAATTGAGAATTGAACGTTCTTCCGGCTGCAGGGGATAAAAGGCACTGACCCAATGGAGATGACAAAGCTTTCTCAGAATCTAGCCACAGCGATGACATCACGGATCCTGCTGTCTCTGGGACCCAAAATCTATTCCATGCATAACATCAAAGAGATCCACGCCTTGTCCTGCTGACAATTCTGTCTCCGCAAAGACAGAGAAAGCAATTAGGGAAACTGTTACTCACGACCCAGTTCTGATCATCAGGGAAGAAGCAACTGGCAAGGAGTAAGTGGCAGGGACCACCTCAGTGACCGTTTTGTCTCAGGATCTGGTATCGCTTGAGAAGGGGATGCTCTGCACAAGCGGATCTGGTCTTCACTCGCTGCATCGGCGAATGCAAATCGGGTCTAGCTCCTGCCTTCTGAGAGCTTCCAGTTTAGATGGACGATAAAGAAGATTGAGGGCACTGGAGCGACGACAAAGGAGAAACAGAAGGACCAAGTTCGAGGAAGGAAGAGTGTCAGGTCGGGAGGATGGGGTGGTCAGAAACGTCTGCTACTGAAATCTGACTCACGGACGGTGACGGATTAGCTAATGGGGACAAAAGTGGGTGCGTGAAGGAGGAACGCACACTCCGCACCCGGGCAGCAGTTTGAGAATTAGAATGTGAATACACACATGTGTTTGGCATTGAGTTTGGTCCGGTGAGGAGTTCTTTTAACGACACGGTGAGCCACGAGATTACGGACAGAAAGTAGCATGTGCCTCTTAGGTGTTCAATAAGCACCACCGGTCTTCTCAGAGAACAGCTTTCACCATTGCCAGGGGTGTGTGTGTGTGGGGGGGCGGGTCCTGCAAGCACCTTTGCCCTAGGTTACCCTTCCCAGCATCACACCCCAGCTGCTTGGACTGGGGCGAACACGTGACAAAGGCTGAACCCAACAGCTACTTTTGCCCAGGAATTTGGATACTCTCCTGGTTGGCTGCTTTATGAGTGTAGAAATTCGGGAGCTCTGGGGAGACCATCTGCTCCTAAGAGCCAAAAAAAAAAAAAAAAGTGGGAAGGCAGTCTGCAAAAGGAGAGTCAAAGAGATGAACAGAGAAAAGGGGAGGTGAGTCCTCTGCCTTGTTGATCCCTGTCCTGACTGCTCCCGGTGCAGGCTGCACTCCTTGCTGCTCTCCCTGTGTTGGGGTCCCTGAAAGCCCCGCACCTCAATGCACTCTTTCAAGTCAAGCCGGACTGCCAAGGTCTGAGGCAGCACCCTAAAGGCCTTAAAAAAGCAAAGGAAAGAAGGAAGGAAGGAAGGAAGGAAGGAAGGAAGGAAGGAAGGAAGGAAGGAAGGAAGGAAGGAAAGAGGAGAGAGAGAAAGAAAGGAGAGACGGAGAGAGAGAGAGAGAGGAAAGAGAGAAAGCAAGAAAGAGGAGAGAGAAGAAGAGAAAGAAAGAGAAAAGAAAAGGGAGAGTGAGAAAAAAAGATAGAGAGGAGTGTCTGTCGTGGCTCAGAGGAAACGAATCCGACTAGGAACCATGAGGTTGCGGGTTTGATCCCTGGCCTCACTCAGTGGGTTAAGGATCTGGCGTTGCCGTGAGCTGTAGTGTAGGTCACAGACGTGGCTCGGATCCCACGTTGCTGTGGCTGTGGTGTAGGCTGGCAGCTATAGCTCCGATTAGACCCCTAGCCTGGGAATGTCCATATGCTGTGGGTGCGGCTCTTAAAAAAAAAGAAAAGAAAAAAGGACAAAAGACAAAAAAAGGAAGAAGAGAAAGGAAGGGAGGGGGGAGGGAGGAAGGAAAATAGAATAGAAAAGAAAGAAAAGGCAGTGGGGCAAGACTCAGGACAAGGAATGACGGGAGGCAGAATGAGCCCGGGAAAGAGGCTGGCCAGCGCAAAGTGAGGGATGGCACTTTGATGTCGTGCCTGCTGTCTGCTGCCTGGAGCAGGGCAGCTCTTTGGAAGAACCACAGTGGAGCTCATAGCTTCAAAGGCACCAGGAGGCCAGAAGTCAGTCTGCAAAGGACCAAGGAAGGAGTGAACAGGGAGCAAATGATGGGGAGGCAGGATGGTCAAGGAACGTGGCACAAACTTGAAAGGACGGAGAGAAGTTAAGACAGTTGCTAGAGGGGACAGGAAAATCAAAGACGGTTTCTTTTTTCTTATCTTTTTCTCTCCCCCCCCCTTTTTTTTTCTGTCTTTTTGTCTTTTAGGGCCGAACCTGTGGCATATGGAAATTCCCTGGCTAGGGGTCAAATAGGAGCTACAGCTGCCAGTCTTCGCCACAGCCATAGCAACTTCGGATCCGAGCTGCGTCTGAGACCTACACCACAGCTTGTGGCAACGCCGGATCCTCAACCCACTGAGCGAGGCCAGGGATCGAACCCGCGTCCTCATGGATGCTAGTCGGGTTCGTTAACCACTGAGCCACGAGAGGAACTCCTCTTTACTTTTATTTTGTCTCCCTCCCCCCGCTTTTTTTTCTGGACAAGGAAACTCTGCTTATCTTTGAAGGCAGAAGGTAGGGAGCTGGTGGGCAAAACTGAGGCTGCACATGCAAGGAATAAAAGATGTTGCAGGGTCTGGTTCTTGGGAGGCACCAAGACTTAGAAAAGTGAGATGGAAACATTGGTGGTAAGAAAAAGGGATAGAATTCCACAGTGAGGTAGTCCAAGAAGCCTTTGTGCAAGGAAGATTATGAAAGTGAAATTTCAACTAAACAACCTCAGAAGATCCCCCCCCCAAAAGGAGTGGGAGACATCTAGAGAAGGTCACAGGGGCACCTGGACAGCTCTCCACTGGAGTCCAAGCGCTGAAGAGGTGGGACAAACGTGGGGAGGAGGGGCCATGGCCACAGGTGCACACGCTCCATGATAGGGGCTTGGGGTATCTGTCAGCAGTGCTGGGTGCTCCAAGTTGGTGGATAATTTTTTTTCATTTTTTTAAATTTACTTTTATTGGAGTATAGTTAATTTATAATGTTGTATTAGTTTCAGGTGCACAGTAAAGTGAATCAGTCATTCATATAAATATACCCCTTGATTTTTCTCATATATATCATTACAAACTATTGAGTAGATTTTTTGTGCTCTACAGCAAGTTCTCGTTAATCATCTATTTTATACAGTAGTGTGTATGTTATTCCCACCCTCTCAATTGCTAGATAATTTTTCAAAGAGCTTTGGAGCCACGTTTGGGCGGAAACAACCAGGAAAAGATGAATCCACTGCTCGGGGAAGATAACTTAGTGATCACAGATGGCACAGAGAAACCAAGATTCCTATCCTGTTGGCGTCTCCTTAAGGAAATGATCTTGGACGTGAGGAAGGTAAAACCGACCTCATAAAGAAATAAGTGAAGTGAGACAGACTGAAAAGATAATAAGAGAACAGTTGGTCTCTCTACATGAGTTCAACTCTTCGGTCCCAGAAATGAGTGGGTCCATAACTGGAGAATTTTCCAAAGAGATGCCAGTTGACTGGCAGGGAACAAACTCCAGATCAGGAAGAGGGAGAAGGAGAAAGACACTCCAGAAGAAGCCCCACGCTAATCCCCCAAATGAAATCATTAAACTGGTGGCTTGTATTTTTTTTTTTTTTTAGGGCTGCACCGGCAGTATATGGAGGTTCCCAGCCTGGGGGTCCTGGCAATGCTGGATCCTTAACCCACTGAGTGAGGCCAGGGATCGAACCCGCATCCTCATGGATACCAGTCGGATTCGTTACTGCTGAGCCACAACAAGAACTCTGGCTTGTGAGTATTCAGCAGAGAATATATTGATCACTAAAGCCACAGGCTCATCCATTGAGGCTAGGTAACCTCCATATTTTGAGAAAAAGGGGAGGGTAGGCTGGTACCTATTTACTTCTGCCCTGTCTCATTGGATAAAGGATTGAAGGTTGATTAAAGGAAAACCAAAAATCTACTGAGACACTGCAGGTTACAGATATAGGAGAGAGAAACAAGAAAAACAAAGGGCAGGAGAGAACTAAAAATGGAGCCATAAATAAGATCGATATTAAACCATGCAGCAGAGTGTTCTCCCATTTGTTAAAATGAGTTCTATTCGAGTGTTAAAGACAGACACTAAACTGGTGCTCCACGTTCTAGCAGGCAATGGCAACAGAGAAACCTGATGGATTATTCACGTCACACCAACTAGGGAACTGACCGATGAAATCGGAAGAAGGGAGAAAGAGAAGGGGAGGATGGATGGAGGGGGGTGGACAGACAGAAAGATTGAAAGCAATAAAGAAAAGAAGTACAATAAACAAAATTTTAGTACTAGTTCACATTCATGGAATGGAGGGCTGGCTGGGTGGGGAGGGTGGGGAAGGGGCTGTGCTGGGCATGGAAAACCATCTTAATAACTCAGGCTAGGAGAAATATGACTTTCTTGAGATAGTCCCAATGATAAGAGGTGAGTTATGATAGGTTACAGAAGCCATACCTTCCATGGGCCTGCATTTCCTTTTTTTTTTTTCTTTTTAGGGTTGCACCCACGGCATATGGAAGATTCCAGGTTGGAGGTCAAGTCAGAGCTGTAACTGAGGCCTGCACCACAGCCACAGCAACACAAGATCCTTAACCCACTGAGCAAGGCCAGGGAGTGAACCCACATCCTCATGGATACTAGTCAGGCTTGTTATCGCTGAGCCATGACGGGAACTCTCAGCATTTCTTCATTAAAGAAGTCATTAGGATCTCTTAAGTTTGAAGGGTTTGGAGTTTGAAAGACTTTAGTTAAATCTCACTTTCTCTACGTCCAGCTTTGTTGGCTCAGCCAAAGCTGCTCAACAATTTGAGTTTTTGTTGGATCAGCTCTAAAAGTAGAGTAATTTTATCTACCTCAAAGAAATACTGTGAAAATTAAATGGGGGGGAGCACAACTATTCCTGAGACTAGAGCCCAAAGAAACTTCTAAGAGTTCTCATAAAGAAGACCGTAAGTGACTGTAACAAGGATTTCAGAAATTTCTTGCAGTTAGATGCCTGATAATCTAACTGGTGCCACCTCCAAGAGTCCCTTTAACTCTCTGTTCCATGACTATTTGTAATTCAGATTAACGTAAACTTTATTAAAACTTAAGTCTCAGTATCATAAAGGTATTTTCCACCCCCTAAATGCTGGCCTTGTTTGTTTGTTTTAAATTTCTTTTTTATGGAAGTATAGTTGATTTACAATGTTGGGCCAGTTTCTGCTGTACAACAAAATGGCCCAGGCATACATATGTATACATTCATTTTCTCATATTATCTTCCATCATGTTCTATCCCAAGAGTTCGGATATAGTTCCCTGGGGTGTACAGGAGGACCTCCTTGCTTAGTCATTCTAAATGGAATAGTTTGCCTCTGTTCACCCAAACTCCAGGCCAAGCTGAAGGCTCATTTCAAAAAAGCTCTGGAGAACGTCCACCTTCTTCTTCCAAATGGCCACTCAGGGTCCCACGTCCTCCATCCATGCTGGTCTTGTCCAGAGCCCTGCTTTGGGAAGACTCGGGGTCTGCTCATTCATAGGAGCAGCAACAACAATGATTCTCCCTAAGGTTGGGCAGGCCCAGGTGGACAAGCAATGGCCAGGGTGAGGGAAGGATGGGGAAGCCAGCATACCTGTCTTCAGACAAGGCTGCACCAAGGCCACACACACAACCTCAATGATCATCTTCAGCCGGCTCCTTCAAGTTACCGTATCACTTCGAAGGAAAGGGGTCTCACAGGCACTTGCCCAGTCTAGAACCCTTCGCCTTTTATCTCACAGCCAGTCCCCCCCAAATATGAGCCCCAAACCCTTACCTCTGCTGTGATCCATTGTCCTCGATTGATCTTAGACTCTGCTCTCCCAACTAGTCCACACCTGCTTGGCTCCCAACCGAATCCCCATGTGTGGTCTGTGGCCCCTTGGATTATACTGTTTCTAAACACCGTTGACATCCTTGAGACAATACGGACCAGTCCAGGCCCTCAGGGCCAGTGGTCCATCTGATTCATCCTTCAAATTATATTTGAACAGACAGTGGTATTTGGTGGCCATTCCTTTGTCTAACACACTTAGCAAAGTTGTTCACAATATGACCTCATATTATACCTTATCTTGCTCTGGCCTAAGATATTGTGGAATAAGACTGTGACATTCTATGATAAATACCATTCATTTTCAATTCTTGGTAAAGATCTAATGGGATCGGAAAAGGTCTAGAGAAGGGCAGCTAAAGTCATCAAAAACAGAAGAGTCTCCTTCGTAAGGATGAATTAAATAAATTAGGAGTCTGGAAGACAAATAAAAATGTTAGGAGGAGACAATTGTCAAAGTTCTCCAAAAGTCTTGGAGAGGGAAAAAATACACTCATAAACCAAATTTCAGAATACCACACTGAAGCATCGCCCCCGGAATCTTAAAGCAGACAAATTTAGGGCAGTTAGAAAGAAAGAAATTACCAATAAGAGTAACAACACTGGCGACATCAAGAGGTGGCAAAGACTGAAAACGTAAATTGAAGGAGGGTTTAGATAAAGTCATTGAAAAATCTATATAAGAGCATTAAAAGGAAATTGAACATCTCTAGCCTCTGGAGGAAAGCTCAACTCTCAAAGCACGTGTCATGTTGATGACCAGTAGCTGAGCTTTGCAAGCCACAGGCCCTTAAGCCCATGTGTTGTTCACCTGTTGTCATGGCTAAATGGGACCCTCCCTGTATAAAGTGTTCCATGCAGTGCCTGGCACACAAAGCCTCAACACACAGCAAGAGCAGCAACCGTGTGGCAGTAATTCTTATACAATTCAGCTCAGTGAAGTGGGGTCCAGCTCAATATCACAGTTCTTCTGCTGAGTTGTTATCCAATAGACCAACAACCGCCATCTTTCCATAATCATACCCCATGGTCAGGTCTAACCTAGCTCAAGAGTTGGGATCATCCTTGAACATTCCAGAAAAGCCCCTTCATGCTCAGGAAGAGGATCTAGCACTAGACATTTTCCAATACCAAGATCATCTGCTCTCAGAAAAAAAAAAATGTTTTTGTAAAAGATAAATACGCATTAACCCACTCCCAAACAATCCTTTACCCCAGCAACGTTTGGTAAGAGAGCTTGTGTTCTGAGAAGTAGGGTGGCAAAGAGTTCACATTGTGGTCCCCTCAGGAAGGACATGGGAGATTTCCACAAATGCTTCAGACATTTGTCTTTGCAATAAGATGTATGGAAATTAAAAAAAAAAAATCAAAGGATGACTGATAAGAAAAAGATTTCTAGACACGTGCAAAATGAATAGCGGCTCAGAGTCCACCCAGGGGAAATGGTACCTTTCGCTGCAGGAGACAGGATGGAAAATCTTTAAGGAAAAGGAGATCCTGGCTGGGATGCCCTTTGGTGCACATTCTAGGACCAGGCAGGCAGCTTCCAGGAAGGAGGTGTTTTGGGTATTTTGTTGTTGTTGTTTTTGCTTTTTAGGGCTGCACCTGCAGCATATGGAAGTTCCCAGGCTAGGGGTCGAATTGGAGCTACAGCTGCCGGCCTACACCACAGCCACAGCAACACGGGATCAGAGTGGAGTCTCACTTACACCACAGCTCACGGCAACTTCAGATCCTTAACCCACTGAGGGAGGCCAGGGATCAAACCTGCATCTTCATGGATGCTAGTCAGAGTCATTTCTGCTGCGCCACAATGGGAACCCCCAGATATTTCTGCTGAGATTCACCTTCTGCTTCCCCACTGAGGCCAGTATGATTCTGTCTGTTCCCACTGGTCACTTTTACCTTGAGCTCCAGGCACATCGGCTGGATTCCTGGGGCCAGAGGGCCAAAGCAACCGCAGGGGAAGAAGTTAGATTTTGCAGGTGAAGAGCATCTTTGGGGTATTTTTTGAACCAGCCTCCACCTTCTGCTGATAAAGAAGCTGAGGCCCAGTGCATTAGAATAGGGAGGAGCTGAATCTAAGCCTGGCTGTCCCTTCTCGCAGACTGAGCACTGTGACCAGAGATTAGGACACCCACTTCGCCACCTAGGATCTCCAAGGTCTTCAGTGCCAACGTGGGGATAACAGGAGCCCCTCCCTCATCGACTGTAGGAAATACTAAATGAGTCTAAAGGCAACAGTTCATGAACTGTACTTAGCACCGAGTCTCGCACCACCTGAGCATCTAGAGTTCTTCATGTTTCTTCGCCTTCTTTCTTTCTCATCCCCATGCAGTTGGGAAGGAAGAACAAACGACGAGAGGACTTTTGGATTCCCTGCTGTTGGCCATGCCTGCCTTACCAGGTATTCATCTATTTCAGAGGCCGTGCCTTGATTACTGTCCAGGATGGGTTTGAATTTACATTCACAAGTATGTTTGAATTTCACGAGCATTCCTCTCCAGGGAGTCCTGCTCTGTCAATATCTCTTATCCGATAAGGCTTAAATTGGTGTCGTAAACTACCATTTGGACTCTGTAATGACAGCGATAATTAATGAATTTCCTGGTTCTTCTCCCCGTCCCCCCCTTCCACATTTACCAGGCATCTCATCTTCAGAGTTGTCTTTCATCCTTAGGAATTTGGAACAAAAGTGAGGAGCAAAGGGGATTTTAAAAAAGGAAAGCCCTACGGATGACAAGTGGGTGGGTTAATTTTATGATTTATCTTTCCGAGGTGAATATTATCCTTGTTTCTTTCCTTCCATCCGCTCTTCAACCCACTGCGATCTGGTTGTCTCCCTCCATCCTCCCCTCCCCCAGTTGATGATTTTCTGTATTTATTTATTTTTGTTTTTACATGGAAGTTCCTGGGCTAAGGGTTAAATTGGAGTTGCAGCTGTTGGTCTACACCACAAGCACAGCAATACCAGACCGTTAACCCACTGGGATCAAACCCACATCCTCTCGGAGACAGTGTTGGGTTCTTAACCCACTGAACCACAGTGGGAACTCCCCCCAGTTGATGCTTTTAAACCGCTGCTTTTAAGGCCAGGGTTAGAGAGGCCTTGTGTTACCAAACCCAAGGGCACTCTTCCGGCCTCACCACCATTTTCACTTCTAGACCCTCTCCTCCCCTGGCAATGGGTTCACTCCTTCTTAGGCCAGAAATCTCTTGCTCTGTTGTATAAACACGTCTTCTTTCC
>PVHT020000237.1:5304425-5319680 GCA_004024745.2 Catagonus wagneri | reverse complement strand
TTTTTTTTTTTTTTGCTTTTTAGGGCTGTACCTGAGGCATGTGGAAGTTTCCAGGCTATACCACAGCTACAGCCAATTCAGGATCCAAGCTACATCTGCGACCTACACCACAGCTCACAGCAATGCCAGATCCCTAACCCGCTGAGTGAGGCCAAGGATCAAACCTGAATCCTCATGGATACTGGTTGGATTCGTTTCCACAGTGCTGCAACAGGGGCTCCTCCATTTTATATTCTTAATACGCAAACCTCATCCGAGCAAGACCCCTGCAGCTCCTCCCTGGACCTGCCGTTACACCCTGAGAGCTGACTCAGAGGTGAACTCTGCGCCAATGTCGTCACACCATGAACATCAGCTAACCCCTCAGCCATCATGCTGGCCCTTCCAAAGTCTCTCATGTAGAAACCTGAGGTCCCAGTGGACCCAACCTCGGTCTTAGCAGATGCATAGTCACTTATGAGATAAACTTATTAAACACCAAGCCAGTAAACTAGAGTTTTAGCTCTACCTTGCAGACCAGTTAACCGTGTCCACCATGAGGACTTGTAGCAGGTTAAGTATAGATAGACACTAACCTCAGAAAGATCCTTTTTTTCTTTTTTCTTTTTAGAGCCACACCTGCTGCGTATGGAAGTTTCCAGGCGAGGGGTCAAATCAGAGCTGCAGCTGCCAAGCTACACCACAGCAACGCCATAGCAACGCCATCATAGCCACATCTGCCACCTATACCACAGCCTGAGGCAACACTGGATCCTTAACCCACTGAGTGAAGCCAGGGATCAAACTCACATCCTCATGGATAATAGTCAGGTTCTTAACCCACTGAGCCACAATGGAAACCTCTAGGTTTGAATCTTTGTCACTTCTGAGTCTTTAAGCTAATTACTTAGCTTAAGGTACCACACTAAGGTTCAGTTTTCACATCTGTAAAACTCAGATAATAATACCTACCCCATAGTGATATTCAAATAGTTAAATGTGAAAATGTTGGTAAATAATTTAACGATGCTTGGCACTTAGAAGCACTTTATAAATGGTAGTCATTATTGTTTATAATTGTAATAGTCATTACTATTGACATGCTTACAAAACATAACCCATTTGATCCTATGCCCCTTGATTTCTCTACTTCCTGAATGGATAGACAAAGAAAACAAGGCCTCCAATGACTCCAGAGCAAATGATTTCTAACTGTGGACCCCAATTCATCTTGCCTTTTTGGAAAAACTAGCTCTCAACCCTGAAGGTTAAGATCCATTTATCCTTGGTTTAACACATATCTAGTGAACAAAAATCAAAGAATAAATCACAACCTAACACAGTATTTCACAAACCCATTGGATTTCATGTCTCCCACTCTATTCATACATAACAGTGCAGTTCTCGACTTCACAGCAGCCCCTCTTCCTTTCCAACTAGTTTTTCCCTCATGTGTGGTTCTTTCACCTCCATCTTCACAATGGCCGCCTGCTTCATGCAGCTCCAGAACACCCAGCCGTAACTGAATAGATTTCTGCAGCTGGTTCAGCATTAAAGACAAGCTGTGTAGTAAAGATTCAACCTTACCCAAAGAGAGGTCTGGCCTTGGCCATGGGCCTCTGGGAGGTAATTCTCTAAGCCCTTGGAATATAACGCCTGACAGAGTTGTTTGTCTAGGGACTATGGTCACCCAGGATCATCTGATAAGGTGACTTAAGCTGGGCTTTGGGTCATGCAATAGCAGCTCAGCCCAGGAGGGACTGGAGACTGAGATCAACCAGTGGTCACTCAACCGTGCCCACATGATGGAGACCGAATAAAAACTCTGGACACCAAGGCTGGGCGGGGTAATACTCCCTGGTTGGCAATGCTCCATGCGTGTTGTTAGACACTGGTGCCAAGAAAGCAGTGATGCCCATGACTCTAAGAGGGAGGAAAAACTGGAAGCTCTGCATCTGCAACTTTCCTGGGCTCTGCCTTTTGGGCTTCTCCTTGGCTAATTTTAATTTGTATGCTTTAACTGCAATAAACCATAACCATGAATATGACAGCTTTTAGAACATTCTGTGAGACTTTCTAGTGAATTATGGACACTAACAGCAATCTTGGGGGCCCCTGAACTTGCAATTGGTGTCAGAAGTGAGAACAGTCTTTACTTTGTTTTTTTTTGTTTTTGTTTTTTTGGGCTGCATGGGAGGCATGTGGAAGTTCCCAGGCTAGGGGTCAAACTACAGCTACAGTTGATGGTCTACACCACAGCCAGATCCGAGCCCCATCTGCAACCTACACTACAGCCCACGTCAATGCCAGATCCTTAACACACTGAGCACAGCCAGGTATTGAACCTGCAACCTCATGAATACCGGTTGGGTTCATTACCACTGAGCCACGATGGGAACTCCCAGAAGTGAGAAAAGTCTTGTGAGCTGTTCCTCTAACACTGCAGAGGCCACTGGGGAAATCCCAGCAGATGGGCAGCCAGGTTCCCTGAACTAGAGACCTCTCTAGGAAACTGAAAAACCATATCCTTGGATCATTCCCTGTTATCAGAAGGTAAGCATCAAAGCCTAAAATTGTTGCTCTGCATCTACTTGCAAGTCCTCATGGGGTCTTGATGATCCACACTCTCTGAGTTTGCGTGTACAGCCCTGTCTCTGTCCTCTGCCTTCCATGCACAGCGCAGGTGAGGTCCTGCCTTGGGGGCTTTGGGACGTCCAAGTCATGCATAAGTAGTCACAGAGGTGGTACACTGGAGGTCGATTAGAAGGGGTGGCCTCTGGAAAGCCACACCTGCAAAACTGCCACCTGTGTCCATGGGTCTCATCCACTGGGAAAATGTCACAGTCACCATTCCAATGAGCCTGGTCCTCAACTCAAGGGAAGAAATTATATAGACAGAGGAAGGAGACAGGCAGGCAGAGGAGTCCTTAGAGAAGCCAGAGGCCAGTAGGAATACCATCCATGACAACCTCTGGATGCTCAAGAATCACCCCCAGGCTCGCTGCGCCCCCCTCCGCCCAGGGAAATAAAGCCCTTTTCAAGGTTGCTGCTATCTGCAGTGGTCTGGTGTCCAGATAACGGGAAGGCAAGAAGATACATTCTCATATCAAGGCTCATGGGGAGAATGCAGGAGGGAAAAAGGTCAGCATTTGGATACCAATGGAAATGGAAAATCTCAACAAAGTCAGGAGGAGGGAAAGAAAATGTGTTTTGGTGACAGGACTGGAACGAGCCGAGGCTGGCTGAATGCTATATAGGATCTCCACCAGTCACAATATCTTTCTTTGTTAACCTTGTAATCCCAGCCATCTGCCTCGAGAATGGGAGTAAAAGGAGGGAACGAACTGGGCCCCAGATGTTTAAAATGAAGAAGTTTCAGGGCTGCATCAGTCACCTAAGCCTAATATTTGGATTTCCTTTAAATTGCATTGTCGTCCACGGCTGTTCAGGCTGAGCTGCTTAGACAGTAAATTCTGGTTCTAGCTGCCATTTCCCATTATGCTAATATATAGCTGAGAAGCTGTCTCCCTGGATACCATAGCAAATTGCCAGCTGAATCACAGAAATGCTGTCAACTTTTTTTTTTCCCCCCAAGTTTTCCATTTTTGCTTTGCCATTGTGTGTAACCAAGAGAAACCAGGAGTTTGGGGGGGGGGGTGGAACATACATTATCTATATGTTCAAGCTTCCATTGGATTGGTGGTTTTGCCTCTTTGAGAAAAAAACCTGTAGCTTCCTGCCTTGTTTCGAAAGCAAGCCACATGCGTGCCTCCATTTTATCTGAAGTCATTTCATTGCCCAAATATCTATGTTGGTTTCAGCGAATCAGCCTTGAGAGCCAGCAGAGGGAGACAGAGAGCACCACACGTGATGTACTATAGTTTCCACTCAGAAGCAGAGCCTGAACCAGGGAACTTCTGCTGGGCCTGAGACGGAAATACGCAACTCAAATGGCTTCACCGGGGGAGGCCACTCTTTAAAAGATGGCCCTGGGTCTCTGGCTTGGTGCAAACAGCCCTGGCTGGCAAACAGGCTCTAATTTTGGCATTGCTATTTTCTCTCCTTGGACGACCATCTCTGACCCTCCCCCCCACTGCAAACAGTTCCTTTGTCTGTAAATTAGGAGCGGGAACTGGATGGCCTCTGAAGTCCTTTTCGCCCTAATAGTCTCACTGTCTAAGGCTTTTTTCTGGCCTGAACTGCCTTTCGGACCGTGGATAATGATACATTATTTTCTTGGAATCGGGGGCTGGACCTGATAGCCTGGCAAGATTTTTGATGCTTGCAATGCAAAATGCTAATTTCTCCTGTTGCCAGATGGTAGAAGAGGCTGATGCATGCAAGGGTGAAAGACGAAAGCAACAGAGATGGGATGGGGGCTTCCAGGAGCTGGGGGAAGCGGGGGAAATAGGGAAGTGTTAGCTCAAGATTTCAGTTATACGAGTGACTGCATCCTAGAGATCAACTGTACAGCATAGTTCCCATAGTTAACAATAATGTACTGCATACTTACGAACGCGCTAAGAGAGAAGATCTTAGGTCAAGTGTTTTTATCACAAGATAACAAGAAGATAATAATAACAATAATAAATAGGAAGTGCTCCTATCACAAGATAACAGAATAATTATTAATAGGGAGCTCCTGTGTGGTGCAGCAGAAACCAATCTCACTAGTATCCATGAGGACACGGGCTCGATCCCTGGCCTCGCTCAGTGGGTTGGGGATCTGGTGCTGCTGTGGCTGTGGCATAGGCTGACAACTGTAGCTCCGATTCAGCCAATAGCCTGGGAATTTCCATATGCCCCAGGCGTGGCCCTAAAAAGCAAAATAAGAAGAAGAAGGAACCCCTTCTTATTTATTGGAGAGGTTTATGGCATATATTGTGGTAAGAGTTTCACAGGTATATACTTACCTCAAACCCATCAAGTCATATATATTAAAAATAGAAAGCTTTTGCATATTAATCCTAACTCAATGAAGTGGGGGTGGGGGAATGTTTTAAGAAAGAAAAATATAACAGTTTCCTGGTGGTGCAGCGGGTTAAAGATCCGGCGTTGTCACTACTGCAGCTTACGTCACTGCTGTGTCACAGGTTGATCCCTGGCCCAGGAACTTACAAACGAAGTTGCCCAATTATTTAAGGCAATAGGGAGGAGGAGGAGGGGGGTGGAGTGGGAGGCTGAACAGAAGAAATTACATCAGCCCCTCCCCCTCCCAAAGGAGACATTCAAATTGAATTCTAAAAATTCTGTGCCCCAAACAAAACAGTTATGTGGAAATCAGGCCCTACTCTACTAGTGTTTGACTGCAAGGAATGTGTTAATTAACTTTGGGTTTCTTTTTAAGTATAGGAGTATACTCGCATTGAGAATTTGTTTTGTTTTGCTTTTGTTTTTCAGCCACACCTGTGGGCCAGGGACCGAACCCACCACACAGCAGTAACCAGAGCCCCAGCAGTGACAATGCCAGATCCTTACCCTGCTGAGTCACCAGGGAATTCTGAGAACTCTTAATTTTTTTCAGTGACTAAGGCTGAACTTGGATCACCGCTTACGTAATGACAAATGATCTTCCTTTAAATGTAATAAATCTTAAAGCCTTCTTTCCATAAAGCCTATATTATCTTTTATGAACAGTTTTGGGGCCCAATCTCTAGAGCATTTCTGTAATTTTTCAATGAAAATACTCCTAAGAATGCAGTCATACCTCTAGGGGTACCCCAAAGGGGCCAGGGTAAGTGTCAAATTTCTCTGCTGTCTCATGGTTTTATCTTTAAAAAAGAAGTATTTTTGGTGAGTTTCGTAGGCTACCTTATATGATATCTGAGTTTGTTAACCTGAAAATAATGCTTTTCAAATGACTTGTCACCTACTTAACTTTTCACTCGAAACTGTCAGGTGAAAGGGACTCTCCTGGGTGAGGGAACACCTTCACTCCACCACACAGCAGGTAAATGCCTCGGAACTGGTGAGACTGGCAGGTGATCCCAGTGCTCTTTTTTCAGGTGGGCGCAAGTATGTTTGCTCATGAAACCAAAGGTTTGGAAATGGCTCTTTCAGGTCCCTGTTCTTCAGCCTTTTACTGGTGACCCGACTCTTAAACAATCCCAAAGTCTTGTCAAAATCAACAGCAAGCAAAGCACTCCCATTTCCTCAAGGCTGGACTGCGACCTTGCCTTAAGCAACTTCTCACAACCAGAAGCAACTTCTCACAACTTCTTCACCCGCCTCTGGGGCCCCTGATCCCATCGGCAGAGACACTTGACAAGAGCAGGGAAAAATGAGAAAAACACAGGTGGAGCCTGACATTATGCTCCTGAAATCATGTGCAAAATAAGCCTTTGTATAGCCCACTGACCCCATGGTTACTTCTCTTCTTTGATGGTTGCTTTTCTAAAGACAGTGGACACGAGCACATGAACTTGAAGGGTCTCTGACCTCTACCAGGTAGCCAGTGATTTGAAATACTCAGGGGAGAGAAAGGACTTTTCATATTGGGAAGTGAAAAAGTGTTTCACATGGGGAAAGACTGCCCCTTCATTCATATATTTTGTAACTCTGGACTTTGATTTTTCAATTGCTGTTAAAATTGGAGTCACCTTTACTTAGATTCTGGAATCTAAGAACTGTGTGTCCTGAAGATCCTCTCTCAATCATCCCTTTTGAATTCTACTCACAGTAAACAGGCTGCTAAATCCAAGGGGGAAGGAAAAGCAATGAAAGGGGCCGGGGGAGTAAAGCCTCCTCTCCTGAGAAATTGGAGTTACCACAAGTGGGCAGGAAGCCTCATGGACATCACCCCTTAGGGCTTACCTCCAAAAGCTCTGTCCCCACCTCCACCACCTTGCCACTCCGCTGGAGATGCTCAAGCTCCCATGCTCAGATGCCAATCACACAAGAAAGGTCATTACTAGCAGCTCTATTCACAATAGCCAAGACATGGAAACAACCCAAATGTCCGTGGACAGATGAATGGATTAAGAAGATGTGGTATACAGACACAATGGAATACTACTCAGCCATAAAAAGAACAAAATAATGCCATTTGCAGCAACATGGATGAAACTGGAGAGTCTCATACTAAGTGAAGTCAGTCAGAAGGAGGAAGACAAATGCCATTTGATATCACTTATATGTGGAATCTAAAATATGGCACAAATGAACCTATCTACAGAAAAGAAACAAACTCACGGACGTGGAGAACAGACTTGTCGTTGCTGAGGGGGAGGGAGTGGGTGGATTGGGAGTTTGGTGTTAGTAGATGCAAACTATTCCATTTAGAATGGATAAGCAGTGAGATTCTGCTGCATAGCACAGGAAACTATATCCAACCACTTGTGATAGAACATGATGGAAGATAACATGAAAAAAAGAATGTATACATGTGTGTGAATGGGTCACTTTCCTGAACAGCAGAAATTGACAGAACATTGTAAATCAACTATACTTTAATTAAAATGTTTTAAAAATTAAAAAGAAAGATCATTGCATGCTTAAGAAACAAAGCACCTCTGATCATTTTTTTCAACTGACTTGTCCGGTTTTTTGCTATTGAGTTGTAGAAGTTCTTTATATATTTTGGCTGTTAACCGCTTACTGAATATATCATTTGCAAATATCTTCTCCCCTTTTATTCACAGTTTCCTTTGCCATGCAGAAGCATTTTGGTTTGATGTGGTCCCACTTGTTTATTTTTGCTTTTGTTTCCCTCTTCTGAGACATATCTAGAAAGATAGTGCTAAGAGCAAAGTCAAAAAGCATACTAGTATGTATGTACGTATGTGTGTGTGTGTGTATATATAGATACATAGATACTTCTATACACATACTGGAATACTACTCAACCAAAAGAAGATAAATTCTTGCCATTTGCAACAACATGGGTGGACTTTTTTATGCTAACCAAAATAAGTCAGATGGAGAAAGACCAATAACATATGATTTCACTCATATGTAGAATGCTAAAAAAAGAATAAACAAAAACAAATGGACAAACCAAACCAAAACAAGCATGTAGATACAGAGAACACAGCAGTGGTTATCAGAGAAAAAGAGGCAGGGAGAAGGGAAAATGGGTAGAGGGGACCAATTGTACGGTGACAGATGGCAAATAAATTTTTGGTGGTAAGCATGTTATAGGGTATACAGAGATAGAAATGTATCGTACCTGTGAAACCTACATAAATAGGTTATATTTATATATAACTAGGTGATAAGTCAGTGTCATCTCAATAAAAGATAAATAAAACCAAAAAATACAACAACAAAATAACTAGCCTTCCTTCCCATCAGGAATGTTCTTTTCTAAGTTATTAGCTGAGTCCAGGTGAGCCCCACTTTCGAAAGAGAAAAAGCCAAACTCACAAATAAGCAAAAAAAATTGGAAGGGAGGAAACAATAAGGGGACAGGGTGAGGGAAGTTCCTTTGCCAGAAGGCTTAAACCCTGGCCCTGAAATACAAATGCAGGTTTTACAGGATGAGGCCCTCTGCTCTGTTTGTGGTGGGATTATAAAATCCCTGGCGTTAAGAGCACTGTAGAGCGTTAAAAATGCAGGGGAAAACGTACATCTAAAATGCAAGGAGTATAGAAAAACAGGAGCTCAACTAATACATGTGTAACTTAATACAGTTTCCGGAGCACGGCTATTGTGTGAACCAAAATACACCTGCCACAGGGGATTAGAAAGAGCAGACGCCTAGGGCCGCTGAGGCTGCTGATTTAAGATCCAATAGCCCGGGGAGGAGGGAAGCGCCTGGAACCCTCAGGACTCAGCGGGGCATGGAGAACACACTCAAAAGGCCTGGACGGAAGAGAATTTAAGGAAGGGACCTGGCATGGTTCTATGCTGAATTTAAGGGGCAGAGAAGCACCCAGGGATTGTCGGCAAAGGAGAAGCTGTCACTGATCCCAAGGCCTGAGGGAAGTATGAGGGGAGGGAACTGTGAGGCTGGGTGGACCCAAAGCAGGGGAAGAGGGCTCCCTGGCAGGACCTGTGCCTTTAAGGGGCTCAGCACGGCGCGCTGGAGGACACAGATGGCAGGGTGCAGTGCTGATGGAGGCTGCTGTTCCTCTGGCCTCCTGGTCCCCCGTTGACCAAACCCAGATGGAAAGCTGACAGTAAAGGGGCCCCCGTAATGCAGTCCGTCAAGGTCAGCCTCCCAGGGCATGGAGAATGAAGCTTGGCAAAACCAGTCGAGAGCCCTCGCCTGAGAGTCGGGACCCCCCCCCCCCGGCTCCAGCTGCGTCACTGCTGGTCTTGTGATGACTTTGGACACCCTTCAACTTAGACTTCCAGGAAAGAGACCGAACTAGACAGTCTCTCCGCTCTCTTTTAGTTTTTACGTCCTGTGACTCTAATGCAGGAATGACACAGAGGAAGAAGCTCGGCGTATCCAGGAGACGTGCGGCATTAGCAGTAACACATTAGCTACTGTGGTTATCCTGGAACTGTAAGCAGGTGCCTTTCGATCTATGCAACAGCCTCCTCCCTCCGAAAACCCAGACCAAGATCAAGTCCAAGGGAACAGAAATACTGGCCCAAGGAATTCTCATCTCTTGATTCTGAACTTTACCACCAGAGTGACTCTCACGTCCTGACTGGTGTCCCCATGGATTATTGAAGAGTTCACGGTTTCTCAATGGCCACCCTTGTTGCTTTTGAGAACCCCTGGGTTCCAAAGCCTCTGCAGCTGGGCACAAGGGAGAGAGGGCCCAGACCCCCCGCTGGGGAGAAGACCAGAGCCCAGCCCCATCACTGCGGACCAGCCTCTCCTACTGTCAGAATCCCCGCCGTTCTGCAGCTCTCCCATCTCGGCCTGGCCCCCACCCCCACCAGCCTAGCAGGGAGAGGACCCTTCAGGCCAGGAGGCTCACATCTGAGCCCTCTTTCCAGTCTCAGCAGCTACCTATCGTCAAGTCAGTAACTTGAAAAAAAAAAACCTTTAAGAAGAACACTAGTAAATAGCAGAATCCCATTTTTTTAAGGACAGCACAAATCTTGGAGAAATTCCTTTCTTCTAAGAGAGAAATAAAAGAAGCATCAAGTTTGCTGAATTTTTTTTTTTTTTTTTTGGTCTTTTCTAGGGCATATGGAGGTTCCCAGGCTAGGGGTCTAACAGGAGCTGTAGCCGCCGGCCTACACCACAGCTACAGCAACGCGGGATCCGAGCCGCCTCTGCGACCTCCACCACAGCTCATGGCAACACCAGATCCTTAACCCACTGAGAGAGGCCAGGGATCGAACCCGCAACCTCATGGTTCCTAGGCATATTCGTTAACCACCGAGCCATGATGGGAACTCCAAGTTGGCTGAAATTTCAAAGAGAAGTGACTTTCATTGCCCCCTAGAAACTTAAACCAGCTCCTCCTGTGAGTTCCAGAGTGCCCAGGGGGAGGCAGCCCAGGACAAAAATGTCCCCTTAAGGCCAGTTAAAGAAACAAGAGCCTGTTTACCTTGGACTCTGAGTTAGGACTCACCATAACAAACAGTTAATTACAGTCCAGGGTCGATAAATTAAATAATACCTAGGGTACTAAATGCTCTAATCTTGTTTTATAAGTTTGCTCTGGAGTTATTACTGTTATTATTTTACTTTAATAGTCATGGCTTAATGTGTTAATAATTTTCACTTATGCAGCAAGCTTGCAGGCTAAGCAGTTACCCGGGACCGCCACATCATGCACCTAGTAGGTCCTGTCAATAAATGTTCCTTGAAATGTCTCCAGCTGCAGAACTCTGAAGTTACAGGAGAGCCCTGCTCTTTCTTCGCCCTCTCAGGCTTCCCTAATGCCGTCCAGGAGCATCCTGGGTCATCGGCCTCTGGCCCATTCCCACCTGCATGTGTTAACGTACTTCCCTGGGCCTCTGTCCACATGCGTTGGCCAGGTGCCTCTATCGGCCTTTTTTTTCCCCCCTGGCTGCACTTGCAGCATACAAAAATTCCCCAGCCAGAGACTGAACCCGTGCCACAACAACGACAATGCCAGGTCCTTAACCTGTTGTGCCACAAGGGAACTCCTCTGTCACTTTTAAATGCACCTCTGTGATTCCTGGGGGATGTTTCTGTCTGTTTGCTTGTTCACTTTTGCCTCCAGCATAGAATTTTCTGGCAAAGACGTGGCTTCCTCCGCGGGGATTGAGGGACTGAGGGGTTCCCACACAAGTCAGACCGGGGGCCTCTTCAGAGCCTCTGACGCATCACTGTGTGCTCAGGGCCGAGCACGTTTGGCACGGCCAGCCCAAGATGCCTGAGGGAGACTGGGAAAGCTGAACTGTGTGGTTAGGTAAAGCGAGCCTCGCTGATCCTTTAGGGAACGACCAAGTCCAATGCAAAATGAAGGTCTATGAAGCGGCGAGGGGGCCGGGGGTGGGGGGTTCCTTCCTTTCCCACAGCCTGGAGTTTGGAGAAATGCCCCCTCCCCCACCGCCCACCATCATTGCAAGGCGGGAAGGGAGCAAAGACAATAAATGGAGGTAAGTGCTTTCAGAAAGAAAGCCTGCAGTGAGATTAGTTCCATTTGGTCCTGTAGGATGTGAAAAGGGCTTGTCAGGAACCCTGCAGCGTGCTGGTCAGCACTCTAGTTGGTGAAGGTGTTTAAAGGTAATGGGATAGAGAAACCGATCAAGTGCCTCTTGGGGAGGAGGCGGAGGAGCGGTCTGTGGCCCAGGGCTCCGCAGAAGCCCCTGGCTGCACGAAGGTGCACTGTGATAACGTCAGGAGGCTTCAGAAAAAGGTTCAGGGAAGGTGGGCACGAGGCACCTGCTCTGCCCCCAAGAGGACAGCAGACACTCCACCCTCTGCTCTTTCCTCCGAGCTCCAAGAACTGAGCGGTTGTCTCTACTCCACCATGCTTTCTTTCCTTCTCAATATATTTCCTTTTGGTCCTGTCCCAAGTACATGAGACAGGGCACAGTGCAGCGTGAAATAGCACTGATTCCGGAGTCAGACTGCTCGGTTCAAATCCTTCCTCTGCTTCTCACTAGCTGTGTGATCCTGAACATGTTATTGAACCTCTCCGTACTTCAATTTTCTCATCTATAAAATGGAATGATAATAGCAGTGCTTGCTTGTTGGGTCAGCATGAAGATTCAATCAATTCAAGCACGAGTGCTATAAATGTGATCTGAAGTTCCACTAATCTGCTTCACAGACAGGATTCAGTTTGGAGAGGAAAAGCAGGCAGGCCAGAAACCTGTTCCAAAAGGATGCAGGTGCCTGGGCCAGTGATACCAGCAATAGCAAATAAAAAGACAGGATGCCCAGTTACATTTTAACTTCAAATAAACAATAAATAAAATTTTAGTGTAAGTATATCTCGAACACTTATGAGACATACTTATGCTAAAAACATGTTTGCTGTTGATGTGAAATTCAGATGTACCTGAGCACTCTGTATATAACCTGGCAGCCTTGGCCTGGGCGTCGGGCTGTGAAAAGGATGAGGAACGCTGATCCAGCAGGCTGTGTTCCTAGTTCACACTGATGCCATGTTAGCTTGCACTGGCAGGCTGAGGCGGTGATAGCCAGGGCCCTCTAAGGGAGTGGTCCTGTGGGAACCTCAGAACACTGAAGCCCCTTCCAGACGCTGAGATTTCTCCTCCAATGAACCTGCCACCCAGTGGCCTTATTCAAATCACAACTCCTTCCTTTGCTGGAGCATTTCTGGACTCAACATTCACGATTCCTAACACATAGTTCCCCCTCCCGGGAGCGTTCCTAGCACTGCACACTACACACGCTGGGCTGCGGGCGAGGCGGCCTCACAAGAGCACAGGCTCTGCGGTCAGCAGGAGCTGGTGCACCACTCAAACCCACAGTGCACCACTCACTGGCCACTCAACTCCGTGAGACTCAGTTGCCACAAACAGGAAACTGAGTTAATAGCAGCCACCTTGCAGGGTGTTTGAGAGAACTGGCTGCAGTACGTAAATTCAGTGTAAAATGCCCCACATACAGTAGTTGCTCAAGCAAATATTAGCAATTGCTGCCGTTGCTGTTGCTGTCATGATTATTGCCAATGTCCCCCTGGAAATCTTTCCTTTTGAAAGTTTTCTTTCTTGAAAATGAAACCACCTTGACTCCTTTGGCTCTGCCAGCCTACAACTTGTTTCCTTAAAGAGGGTAACACCCATGTGGAATTCATAATCTCTGCTAGAGTGTGCCTCTGAATTATTTCAGTGATGGTAGATGGAGGCGAGCCTCGAGTTGGGTTTAACACAACCAGGTACCATTTGTCTGGAAAATTCTGCTATTCTGAAATGCACCTCCGGGGAAGGGAGGAAATCGTATCACCACGTGTTGGAGCAGCAGAGGACAAACTTCCTGTTCACTGCAGAAAAGACTGCAGGGAGGAGCTCCCTTCTTCCAGTTTTCCAAACAACCCCACTCACCCACCCACTCCCCCGCCTTGGCGGGGGGCACATCACAGGGGCTGGGGGAGGGGGGCACATCACGGAGGTGGGGGGTGAGGGTGCGGGGGCTTGTTTCCTCTTCGTTTCCCATGTGACTGCCACGTGCTCACGGTTTAGCCTCAGCTAGCACCCTCCCGGAACTGGGTGTTCCCACGGCTCTTGCACCATCTGCCCGACTCCTGCCCTCGCCGGCCAGACGGGCTCTCTGCTATTTTCTAGAAGGAACCGCTGATATTATCTGCAGCTCAGAAATCTCAGCAGGAAGCTAGAAAGTCACCATAAGGAGAGATTCCCAGCTCTGTGCACACCACAAGATAGTTGGGACCTAAGAAGTGCCTTGCTCAGGACTATGGAAGCAGACTTGAGAGGAAGAGGCATCCAGGCCACACGTGTGTCTTAACGGAGGACTGAGTAAGTGGTGTGACAGGTGCCTCTAGGGGTGCCAGACACACGACCTTGGAAAAGCCCCTGGATTCGGATTTCTGATGATCAGATTTTGGAGTTCCTTATGGCTCGGCCATAAGGAACCCAACTAGTATCTGTGAGGATGCGGGTTCAATCCCTGGCCTTACTCAGTGGGTTAAGGATCCAGCATTGCCGTGAGCTGTGGTGTAGGTCACAGATGAGGCTTGGATCCTGCACTGCTGTGGCTGTGGCATAAGCTGGCGGCTGCAGCTCTGACTAGACTCCTAGCCTGGAAACTTCCATAGGCTGCAAGTGCAGCCCTAAAAAGCAAAAAAAAAAAAAAAAAATTAGTTAAAAAATTAAAAAACAATGCTGCGTTGTATTTGAATATCAGATAAATAATGAATAACTTTTTAACATAAGGTCCCAGGAAATAACGGGGACATACTTATATACTTATATACTTATTTACTTACGCTAAAACAAATTATTCACTGTTTATATAACATTCAAATTCAACTTGGCCACCGATATTTTCCTAGGCATCATACCCTGAAGACATCTAGGCATTAACTGCTCCCACCTCTTGAAGAAGCTGCCAGAAGTCCCCTCTCGTGCACTCCTCTCCCACTGCATCCTCTGCCGGAGGGTGGCTCAGAGATGAAGACAGCACATCGCCCATCCTCCTTCCCTTCCGCCACTGGCAGAAAGAACCAGAGGCCCAAAGAAAACCGCTGTCCCTGGGGACAGAGGGAGACACCGTGGATGCAGCCTTGGGGGTGGCTGAACTCAAACTCCTTGAGCAGAACGTGTGAGCATAACCTGGGGTCCCTTGTGGGTTCGGCTGATGGGGGGAGGCTGGGAGGACTAAAATGGTACAGACAAACTTTGCGTGTGTTTCTCCAGAGACAGTAAAAGTACAGAGATAGACAGACACGTACAGACACGGACAGAGATGGGGTGACAAAAGGAGACACTCCTCAACCAGGACTCTTCTAGACGCTAGGAAGGGTCAGGCAGCGAGTCTGACCCTTACATGCCAGTGGAGTAGAAGAGCTTAAGAAGTAAACAGGGAGTTGCTGCTATGCTGCAGCCGGTTACGTATCCAGGCACTGTCTCCTGGCACAGGGGGTTAAAGGATCTGACGTTGCTGCAGCTACGGCTCGAATTCAGTCCTTGGCCTGGGAGCTTCCATATGCCATGAGAGCAGCAAAAAAAAAAAAAAAAGTTAACAGAAGACAGAAATTTAGGAGTTCCTCTTGTGGCGCAGCAGAAATGAATCCTACTAGTATCTACGAGGATGTGGGTTCGATCCCTGGCCTTGCTTAGTGGGTTTAAGGATCCAGCCTTGTTGTGAGCTGCGGTGTAGCTTGCAGACAGGGCTCAGATCCCACGTTGCTGTGGCTGTGGCGTAGGCTGGCAGCTGCAGCTCTGATTCGACCCCTAGTCTGGGAACTT
>PVHT020000237.1:5290440-5303425 GCA_004024745.2 Catagonus wagneri | reverse complement strand
CTGAAATCATGAATGAAAACTCTGCCATTTGCATCAACACAGGGAAAGAGATCACTCACCTATAAGTATTTTTCAATTCTGTCTTACTCAGGGAATAATAAATATTTGATATGATTTGATTGGAAGTAAAATAAGCATGGCTCCACTGGAAGGAACTATCAGCAAAAATGGACAGAGGTTGCTACCATGCTTCCACTGATGTCCAGGACCTGGTAGAATGTGATTCTTACTCAGAATCGACACCTTCAAAACAAATATAAATAAAACCTAAGCTGGGCTAAATCAAAGGTCGATGGGCTCTTGGTGCGCCTGCTGAAATCTCTAGAAGTTACAGGTTTAGTCGGAATTCAAAAAAAATTAAAAAATCATTTCCTAAACTCTGTTATTTCCACCCCTACCTCCTAACCTTTTCCAGACTGATGGTGGATCCAAAGAGCGCTTGTTTACATGACGGAAGTGGATTTACATCAGATCCCACGTGACAATGTTTCAATCATGCGCCATAATGCAATTCACTGGACATCGTACAGAATGGAAAGAATGTGCACTGCGGAAAGGTTTGGAAGCAGACCAGCTCCTAGCATGCTGATTCTCCTGCCCCTCTTTCAGTTGACAAATCTACAGACATTCCCAAATAATGTGGTGCTGTGCTGGGCGGCTGGCTTATAAGGGCCGCGTGGCTGCCTCTGAGCTTGGGGACAAGTGAAAACATATGAGCATTATTTGCAGACACAGGAGAGTTTGCAGTAGAGGATCCTCAGAAGCGAAGGGAAACAGTTTTGAGATCTCAATGATTCCTCTCTCCACGCTGTAGACTCAATAGGCTCTCAGAGATTTTTTTGTGTGTGTGTACGTGTGTGTGTTTTAATGTACTCCAAAGAAGACTTGACTTCTGCAGCAGTCATTTCACATCCCCTCTGAGCACAATCATCTACAAGCAGAAAATGAACAAACCTCTTTCTACAAGGTCCTTGGTCCTAACCCAGAAGCACCCTGGATCCTGCCTCTAGCCTCTCCCTGGTTCCTATGTCCCTTGGCAAGAAGGTGGCACAGCTGGCAGCCCAACCAGGAAAACTTCTCCTGCCTTGACCCCTCAGTGTGATGTTTCTTGGCTTTCCTCGCACCTCTTAGGTCAAACTTCTCGTGCCCTTTGCAAACCCCTTCTTCCCCCCAATGCAAGCCCCATGTGCTTCACACAACTCCAGCCTTCACTCTTCTCATTCACCTAGGAAACATCTTTTTTATTTTTCTTTTCATGGCTGCACCTGTGGCATATGGAAGTCCCAGGCTAGGGGTTAAATCAGAGCTGCAGGGGCCGGTCAACACCACAGCCACAGCATTGCCAGATCTGAGCCATGTCTGCGACCTACACCACAGCACATGGCAACGCCAGATCCTTAACCCACTGAGCGAGTCCAGGGATCAAACACAGGTCCTCATGGAGACAAATCGGGCTCATTACCACTGAGCCATGACGAGGAAACAAATCCTGACTTCACTATCACCCTGTTTCACGACTCTCAGATCTGTATTCCTCACTCAGTTTCTCATCTGCAGCCCAGTTCGGGTGTCCCCCAGCATCTCTAGGTGGACGTGTCATCATCACAAACCCTACGTGCCCCACACAGAAACCACTGACACTGTTCTCCACATTCCAACAGCCTGCCTCAGTTCGGCTGCCCAGACTCAGATCCCTGAAGCCATTCATCTGTTCATGCAACAATGACTTCCGTGCATGTCTTTTATTTCCCATACCCCTCCCAGTCAACCATAACTAAAAATGACCCATATTATCCCACTCAAAAGACAATCTTGGGAGTTCCCATGGTGGCTCAGTGGCTAATGAACCTGACTGGTATCCATGAGGACGCGGGTTCGATCCCTGGCCTTGCTCAGTGGGCTAAGGATCATGGCGTTGTCGTGAGCTGTGGTGTAGGTCACAGATGAGGCTTGGATCCAGTGCTGCTGTGGTGTAGGCCAGCAGCTACAGCTCTGATTTGCCCCCTAGCCTGGGAACCTCCATATGCCGTGGGTTTGGCCCTAAATAGACCAAAAAAAAAAAAAAAAGATGATCTTCCTCTCCCGTCACATATCCCATGAGAACTCTCATCATGACTCAGTTTTAGTCCCAACTTATTGTCCGCCTCTCTGCATGTCTAAAGCGCTTATTGACTACATTGTCACTTACACACTTAATAAAACAAGGCCTTGAACTCTAAACTCTTTCCAGCAGATATATTATACATCTCAAGGTATTCTATGAGCTTCCAGATGACAGGAACTGTGTGTATGCCTTTTTAAGGATTTGCTTATCCTAGAAGAGATATAAATGAGCTGATTTTTATAAAATGCTTACTTCAGGGCCTGGCACAAAATCTGAGCCTAAAAATACAGGCTTAAAAATAAGTAAGTGTTCAATAAATACTTGGCCGACTTAAGAAACCTGAACTACGCGGAGTCTCCTGAGACACCCACATCCTGAGAGGTCCCAGTCTGCTGCCCCTTCTGCTGGTGAAGAATGCAGAGTTCCAGGCCATGACTATGCCAGGCTTATGGAGGAGGTGGATGCGTGGCTATCTGCTGGTAGATACACGTTTGGGTCTTGATGAGTTGAGCAAAACAGCTCTTTGACTTCTTTGAGGAGTGAAACAGATTACAGAAATATATTAACTACAATTTTCTTCCTTCTCCCCATCACTTTTTTTTTTGTGTGTGTGTGTGTGTGTTAGGGCCACACCTGTGGTGTATGGAAGTTCCCAGGCTGGGGGTCAAATCAGAGCTCCAGCTGCTGGCCTACACCACAGCCACAGCCACACCAGATCTGAGCCGTGTCTGCGACCTACACCACAGTTCACGGCAACACCAGATCCTTAATCTACTGAGCAAGGCAGGGATCGAACCCACATCCTCATGGATGCTTAGTCGGGTTCATTACTGCTGAGCCATAACAAGAACCCCCCGTTGTTTTTATAATGTAACTGCATGGTTTAATCTCTTCTCAGTTCTGGAACTGGCTGCCCACCTGGCAGCAGGAACGAGAGTGCCCTGAAAAGTCTATCTGGACTCATGGCCCATACAGTGGAGGAACCACACAGTGTGCGGCTGAACTTGACAATGAGGAAGGAAGCCAAGGCCCAAGGAGGTGAGGGACTTACTCCAGGTCACATATCTGCTGGCCCAAGTTAACCTGAGGGCCGTGCCTTGGTCTCCCCTCTGCCTCTCCCTCCAGGCCTGGTCCAATGACAGCATCCAGCCCCAGCTGACCTTTTCCCTCAGCTGCATGAACATCTCACAGCCCTGGCTCAGATGCTTTTCATCACCTCCCACGACAGCCATAACCCCACAAAGCAGAGCTGACCTTCCTCCACCTCTTTTAAGGACAGAAGAGTTGAGAGACTTCCATGTTTTTGTTAATCTCAAAACAGAAGTTAATTGTTGGGGCCAGACCAAAAAAAAATGACGATACCGGTAGCCCTTTCAGCAAAGCCCAACACAGAGAGCCTAGCTGACCTCAGATGGGTATGGTAGCAGGGATGTTTTCTCCTTTTGTTAGTCAATGACCCTCAAGAACAGGAAATCAATCAAGGGTCACGGGGGTTTGGCTGTTTAGGTTTGCTTAAATTTTATTTTAGATTGAGTGAAAAATCTAAAGCATCTCCCACTTTTTAACTGCTGATAATTCCAATGTATTGAGTATAAAAAAGAACGATTAAAAAAATAGGTGGGAAATAGTTTCCGTTGTGGCTTAGCAGGTTAAGAAGCTGACTAGTATCCCTGAGGATGCAGGTTCAATCCCTGGCTTCACTCAGTGGGTTAAGGATCCTGCGTTACTGTGGCTGTGTTGTAGGCTGGCAGCTGCAGCTCTGATTCAACCCTGAGCCTGGGAACTTCCATACACAGCAGGTGCAGCCTTAAAAAGAAAAAAGAAAGGGAGAAGGGGAGGGAGGAAGGAAGGGAGGGAGGAAGGAAGGAAGGAAAAGAAAAAAATGGTGGAACACAGAGGATTTTTAGGGCAGTGAAAATATTCTGTGACACTTGCCCAAAACTACAGACTGGACAACACCAAGGGTGAACTATAAACTTGAGGTGATAATGTTATATGGCTATAGGTTCGTAGAGTGCAACAAGTACTGCTCTGGTGGGGGATGTTGATAATGGGGTGGTTCTACATGTGAGGAGAAGTACATGGGAAATCTCTTGCACATTCCACTCAATGTTGCTGTGATCCTAAAGTATGCTCTGAAAAAAAATCTATTTAAAAAAATACACTTTGTGACTAGTTCATGAAGAAAGTCAGATCTGAAAGGAAGAGAGAGGGGAAGTAAAAACGGTAGAGGGTGAGCTGGAAAACATCAGAAAGGCAGGAAACAAAATCCAGCTGCGATTCAAAGGCAGAGACACAGCTGTTATAATCCCAGAGCAAGAGTCAGAAAGGTAGTTAATGAAGACACACACAAAATAAAATACTTGAAAATAGCCACACAGAGAGATACTGTGGAAAAATCACTACAAAGTTCTTTTTTTATTTTTTATTTTAATTTTTTTTTGTATTTTGTCTTTTTAGGACCACACCTGTGGCATAGGGAAATTCCCAAGCTAGGGATCAAATCAGAGCTGCAGCTGCCAGCCTGTACCACAGCCACACCAACACCAGATCCGAGTCGCATCCGCAACCTACACCACAGCTCACAGCAATACTGGATCTTTAACCCACTGAACAAAGTCAGGGATCAAACCCACGTCCTTATGGATACTAGTTGGGTTTGTTAACTGCTGAGCCATGAATGGGAACTCCTTTTTTAAATTTTTATTAAAGTATAGTTGACTTAGAGTGTTGTGTCTATTTCTGCTCTACAGCATAGGGACCTTGTCACATGTACATAAACATTCTTTTTCTCATACTATCTTCTATCATGTTCTATCCCAAGAGACTAGACATAGTCCCTCTGCTGTACAGTAAGACCCCATTGCTTATCCATTCTAAATGTCATAGTTTGCATCTAGCAACTCCAAACTCCCCATTCATCCCACTTCTCCCCCCACCCCACTCCCTTGGCAACCATAAGTCTGTTTATATTTTCTTCTTTTCAACTCGACACTATTTTAAAATATTCTAACATAGCCACATGAGGCTTCCTAGCATCTAAATTATGGCTACTGTAACCATGAAAGTCAAGTTTAAATTCAACATAATTTTAATTAAACAAGTTTAAATTTAAAAATGAAAGTAATACAGTTTTTTTTTCCATTAAACACAACTTTCTTTGGCAGAACTACTTTTCACTTTGCATCAAAGTTAATTGACTCGTTCTTCGCTGATAAACCAGTTTTATGATATGGATGTGAACATTAAAGAAAACTGATTTGGGGGTACTCAGTTTGGTTACTGAAAAACTTTAAATATGTCTGGAACAACTTGAATATGGGAATCCACTCTTTCTGTTGTAAATTTTATGAACTCTAAATGTAGATCAAGTATTTCTGATGAGGGAGTTCCCCTCATGGCTCAGTGGTAACAAATCCAACTAGTATCCATGAGGATGCAGGTTCGATCCCTGGCCTCGCTCAGTGGGTATGTGGCTTAGATCCTGCATTGCTGTGGCTATGGTGTAGGCCAACCGCTGTAGCTCCGATTCAACTCCTGGACTGGGAACTTCCATATGCCGTGAGTGCAGCTCTTAAAATAGAAAAAAAAAAAAAAAAGGTATTTCTGATGGAAATTCAGCACTCAAATTCAGATATGTTCTAAGTGTAAAAACCTACCAGAGTTTGTAGACTTCATGTGAAATAAAGAATGTAGAATATCTCACTAATAGCTTGTTATGCTGAAGAGATACTAACGTGATGATTTTGGATATATAGAGTTAAATACATTATTAAATATATGCCACCTGTTTCTTTTCACCTTTTTTAATGTGCTTACTGGAAAATTTTTAAATTAAATATATGGCTCACATCACATTTCTATTGGGCAGCACTGTTTTAAAGGAAGGAGGGCAGGGCGATTTTATAAGAAGTCTGATGGAAACCAGCAGCCCCACCTGTCCCCAGAGCTTCCTGGAACTTCATAGCTGAGAAGTCAAGTAAATTCTAAATAATCTGCCATTGTTGGTTGCTGGAGTGAGACAGGCCGGGAGAGGCAGGAACCCTCTTCGGATCAACAAGGGATCTGAGAAGAGGCTCACAGAGAGGGCTTCCGTGGGCTTCCAGCCCAGAGGAGACCCAGGGCAGAAAGTCCCGGTGTAGGCTCGCCAGCATTCGCCCTCCAGAGAAATTCCCCAAAGCTGACAGGGACCAAGTCACCAGGAGGAGGAAAACAAAGATGTAAATAAACAAAAGGAACAGACCCAGAGCAGTGGAGGGTAAGAAAGCAATCTGCTTTATGTAAATGAGAGCAAAATGGCTGGCAAGGAGAACGCATCCTGGTGGTTGCCAAAGGCACAGAAACACGGACCTAATTTCCCACTAGTGTTCTCTTTGCAGGTGAAAATGCAATCAATTTAGTTAAAAAGTTCTGCCCCCAAATATTCTTAAAAGTAAAATTTTTACTCAGAAACTCTTGTCCTCATTTGCAGCCGGGAAAATCACGCTCTGCTTTGGAGAAGTAGAAGCTACTGTCACCTTCGGAACAGAGAAGACTATCATCTCCCTTTACCACCTGATATCACAGGAGCTTGGTTTGTTGTTGTTGTCATCGTTTTCAGTCCATCATAAACAACAGCATCTTGTGAAGTGTGCCCCAGAGTCCAGATGACCTTGATCTTAAGACCGGTCATCTGGATTTAGAAGGTTAATCAGCAAACACTACACCAGAAGCTGAGGGGCTCCTGGAAAGACGGTTTAGCCTTCCTTAGCCTTCTTAGTCCTGCACACACAGACAGACCCAATCCTGTGCTTTGTACATATTTCTGAATATTAATGGTGATAAATTTGAACTTTTGGTTTTCTAACCCCCCCAAAAAAACTTTAATTTTATTAAGGAGGGGTGTAGAATTCATAACACAAAAAAATTGCATTGCAAGCTGTCTAAGAGCCACATGTGGCTACTGCCTACTTGAAATCTAGCTGGTCTTAAAGGATACTACAAAAACACTGGATTTCAAGGAACTAGTACCAAAAATTTTTAAATTATTTTTTAAGTTTTTAAATAGATTATATGATGAAATAAAATTTCGACTATATTAGGTTAAATTATATTATTAAGTTTAATTTCATCTCTTTATTTTTAAAAAGTGGTTATTAAAAATGGCTCCCATTTCTAATGGACAGTGTTGTTCCAAAGTAACCAACTTCAATGCCCTAAAAGCAGGGGGGGAAATGGCCTACATTCACTCATACAAGTGATGAGGTTGATGGTACCCTGGAGTAGGACCACCAAATCCTGTGGACAAGCCCTGATTCCCTGCATTCTAGGCCCTCGCTGATGAACTGGCTAGAACCATCAAGGAAGATATTCCATTGTTGGGAACCACCACAGATGGTCCCGGGATGGGGATTGGCTGTTGGAAGGTAGGTGTTCTGAGATTCTCACTGCTCCCTGTAGGAGGTGCCGTGGTACACCACCAGATGCCCCCTGCAGCCCTGAGGCTCACAGCTGAGACTCTTCCTAGGAACTGTCCTTGGCCAAGTCAAGGCTAGACCCTCTCAAGGCAGCTGCCTGAACCCAGTGACAGGTCAATGTGGAGGTCAATTCTTTGCTTCAATTCAAGATACTCTGAAGGGCTATCTCAGGTCCAGAGCCCCCTGTGCCATCGGCTGAGCTGTGGTCACAGGTGCGGCTCAGATCCTGTGCTGCTGTGGCTGTGGTGTAGGCTGGCAGCTGTAGCTCAGATTCGACCCCTAGCCTGGGAACTTGCATACGCTGCAGGTGCAGCCCTAAAAAGCCAAAAAAAAGGGAAAGTCCAGAGACAGAACCTTCACCTATGCCAAGGGGACATGTTCATTTTCCTATGTTCCTTGACCTTGAACTGCACCTCTCACCATACCGACTCCTGGCAGCATGTGTGCCGTTGGTCTCGGAGCAGCTGTGGGGGAAACACAGGCCTCCATTGGCACAAACAGTGACCAGGTCAGGTAACCAGCAAAGGCACAGCCAGGCAGGGGGCTGCTGCTGTGACCTTCCAAGGTTCACTTACTGCTTCTACAACAAAAAGGGGTGATTTTTTCCCCTCAGCGATGGCACCTCAGGTTCCTGGTCTGTGCACTTCCCTCTGCAGTGTTACCTATCTGGTCCGTGATACTTTAGTTCAACAGCACAAGAATTTGCCTTTTTTTTTTTTTTTCCTACAGTTCAGAGAATCTTGGAGTGCAAGTTTCACATGGTCAAGACACATCCCAAGTATGGCCTTTTACTACGCCCCAGGTCAGACCAGTTGAGTTTGGGCGACAGTCTTCCAGGGGCTGTCCGGTGGCCTCTTTTCCCAGGTCCTAGAAGTCAGAATACTGACTACCCTGAGCTGCCTCTTGGCTCTGTAGAGAAGCAGGGCCGTTCCAGTCTGGACCCAGGTCTACTCCCAGGCTTCGGGTTAGGACTTAACCTTCAGGCTAACCCTGGAGACCAACTTCATGTCTTGTAGACTCAGCTCTCTGGTCTATGTCTCCATGGAATCACCCCAACCCCCAACTCACAGGGGTCTGTTCACCCCCTCCTCTTTTTCATTTCTAAATAAAGTATGTGGCTTCCTTGCTGTTGTTTTACTTCAATGAACCATGTGCATTTCTAAGAGTAAATACCAAAAATAACTCCGTTAAAAAAAAATCACTTATAATCCCACCACCTGGAGATAACCATTGTTAATATTGTGATTTATCTCCTTGCAGTCCCGTTCCTTGCATAGGTGTACAGAATCCCTTATAACATTCTAAATGGAAAGACAATCTACATACAATTTTTGCCTTTCGCTTTTTTTTCACTTAACATTCATATGTAAGCATTTCTTCAGCGGCTTTAAAAATTCTGCAGATATAGCCCATTTACCGGTTGTATGATATGACTGAGCCATAATTTGCTTAACTCTTACCCCCATTTTTGAGCACTAACATGATTGGTTTTTGGTGATGAACAATTTGAATATAGACCTTTATGTGTCTTTCAGACTGTTTCCTTGGATAGCAGCCCACTGATGAAATTACTTAGTCCAAAGATATGAAACACTAAGGCTTTAGATAAATACGGCCAAATATATTTCAAGTAAGCTGACATCAGTTTAATTTCCCTCTCACACACAAACAATAAATGAGTTTTCTCATTTTGTTAGGAAAAAGAAGATATGCTATTACTATATTAACTGGCATCTCAGATTCCATGGAGACACTGAACATGTTTCATGTGTATTAGAAATTTGGGCTTCTCTTGTGCAACGTGGCCAAATCCTTTAATACATTTATTTCTTGGTCTCTGAATCTGTGTGCATGCCCTCTTAACATATTAAGAAAGTTAATGTTTTATCTACTGTATTTGCTGAAGGATTTTTCTCGGTTTCTTTGCCTTTTAACTTTTTATTAATTTTTGGCCTGTGCAGTTTTTAATTTGAATATAGACAAACCTACCAGTCTTTAACTTTGTGACTTCCCTTAAACTTAGAAAATCTTTCCCCCACCAGGGCATCAGATATATATTAACCTTGTTTTTTCTTACTTTGTCTAATAGTTTTCTCATTGTCTAGTCCCACTGTCAAGGTGCATCGAGTCAGCTTCTTTTCGGGGCCTTCCTTTACTCTGGATTGCTTTATTCTGGCTCCTCATCCATCCCATACACTGCAACTGGTCTTGAGGGACAGAGATAAATCCTTTTAAATAATCTTCTGTATCTTGGGAAAGATGCAGGCTCCAGGCTGTCAGCTTGGCACTGCTATATTCTTCTAACACGTGCACAGGGCATGGATAGGATGCCCCAGGCACCTGCGCCCTCTCCAGGGGAGAAAGACGTGCCACTCAGGACTTCTGTGAGTCCTTCTCAGGGGCTCTGGTAACCCTATCACCAGCTCCACACATACACTCACGCACCCGCTTTCCCCTCCCTCTCTCATCTTTCCCTGGGTCTGGCTCCCCTTTCACCTTAATCTCTGTAACTTCTCACATTTGGGGGTGGTTTAGTCAGAGACGCTGGGGAATATCCATTCCCCCTCTCCTTCACTACAAACCCTTTCTAGGATCCAAGCCGCCTTGCCTCCGGTCCCTCCCAACATTCGCAAGGACCTCAAGGTGAAGGCATTTGCTTGGCCAGCCTCCCACTGAACATGCAGAAGCTGGACTCTGAGACCATCTCGGTAGCTCTGCTCTGTTTCCCTTGCTCTCCTCCAGTTCAACTCTTGCTGGTGATCCAACAGAGAGAGAGAGAGAAAAAAAATCCCTCCTGTGCTCTTTGGTTTGCTCTCATTAGAAAACCAAACAGCAGGCAAGCTTAAGGAACATCACACACCCAGGATCCGGAAGGCTGAGCTGGGTCTAAGATGGGCTTGAAGCCAGTAGAAAAGCACTGTGTGTCTAGAGGAGATGTTTTAGATCCAAGTGGCAAGGATAATGCCCATCATGTTCCCTAGGGTATCCCAAGACCCCAAAGGGTGCCCAGCACCCTGGGGCTGGGGCTCAGGGAATAACTATTAAGGAATAAATAGGAGCATCTTCTCCATCATGGACCCTTAGAAGTATGGTGACTGAAATATGTGTAGACAATCAACCTAGTATTATCCTCAGAGAGCTTTTAGGGTTTGGTTTGTTCTGGGGAACCAACCCTCTTTTGTTTTCATCCTTGGCTAGCCTGTACGCCACAACCACACTTTCAGAATCCTCAAGATTCTTAAACTTTCTCTGGGCTTCATCACTAAAATGATAAAGTTTGATTAGATGACCTCAAATGTCGCTTCCAGCTATAAAATTCCATGATGAGATGAAGAGTTAAAGATGAATGCGTTTATTGATGGTTATAAATTCTGTTCTATCTACAACACGGGCTTGGAGCACAGCCTATCATTTACATCTGACTATACTTTACTGGAAACTAGAGTTCAAAAGGGAATTAGAACCATGAATGGCTTTTTCTAGCCTACCGTGTATGCTGCAACCGAGACGGAGGAATCCGTCTTTGAGCAAGAATTCTACACCAACCAGGAAACCGTCATCAATATGATAACACATTCCTTACTACAATAAATCAGAAGCCTCAATTCAACTATTTCGAATTCAGTAGAGGTTATTTCCAGCTTCATTAAAAAAAAAAAAAATCAATCACAAAACGAAGACGGGCCCCTGGGAGCCCATTTGCCATAGAAGCAAGTATGATGGGGATCTCTTAATGTTCATGCTCCAGAACATTCTACCCAGTATTGATGCAAATAATTAACATTAAAATGAATATCGATCATAAGATTTCTTTGACAGGGCCTTGCAATTTGGTGGCATGTGTTCAGGGAGTGCCGGGCTCATTTGAATATTTGCCTAATTAGGAAGGTAAATCTGCTGCTCCTGCTGCCAGCAATCACGCTCATGCACTGCAAAGCCAAATAGAAACGCCTTTGTTTCACTCACTGCTGCGGATTATTCACCTCCTATGTCCGTCCCCCCAGGGGTGCAGACAATGCAGAACTGACCAGACTGACTCTCTTCTCTGTCTGTCCTCTGCTCTCTCACCAAGGCTTAGCTCTGCCACACAGAACCGAGAGCAGATGGTCTAGAACTCTGTTGAGGGCAAGGGGTGTGACGTGACGCAAAGGGAATAGTGGACTTAACTAACCCAAATGTGGGGAGATACACCGGTCATGCCAACCCCTAAACCAGGTTTTGTAATCAGAGGACGTGATTATGTCGGATTCCACCAGAAAATAATTCAAGGCTGCCCTGGGCAAACCGAAGACAGTCGTGATGTACCTGGGTTTTGCCCTCTCCTTCAGTCTCTTCTCCCATCACTAAGCCTTGCACCTTCTCCATTCCAGCCACACGGGATCCTGCCTCTGCTCAGACAGCCCAGGGTCCTCCTGGCTCCAGAACTCTGCTCAAGCAGCTACACCTGCCGAGAAAGGCTTGGCTTCCCATGTCTGCCCAGCCACTCTTCAAGGTTCGATTTGAATCCTGCTTCCCACCGAGCTCTCACCACATCACCCTAACTTTTGTAAAATGCTTGCTCCTTCTCTCATTCTTTTACGGCAGTTGATTTGCCCCAGTGTGCCATTTATTAAAGTGATTCATGTATGAGTAGAGACATCTTAAATTTTAAGCTATATAGGATAGAGGCATTATCTTATTCATATTTTAACCCCAACAATGCGTATCATGGGCTTTCTATGAAACTACAGATCACCAAGAGGCAAGCTGCAGAAAGGCAACAATTACTGTTCCTTGGTACCATCTGGACCAGACCTCTTTTAGGACCACTGCCCCGAGGGGGGACCAACTCCCCATGCCCTAGGGAAGGCGTTATCCAACTTTGGCTAGCACATAGGAATAATTTTCAGAGTTTGTTAAAATGCAGCGTCCTGGGCCCTGCTTACAATTTTGATTCAGTATTGTGAACTGGCAGGACAAGAATCTAGTATTTCACAAGCCCATGCAGGGGATTCTGGTGCCCACGGTTCTGGGACCACAACTTGGAAGTTCTGCTCTGGGGAATATTTCATGAGCTAGAGAGAGACACAGTGAAGTCAAAACAGTTGAACAAGGTGCTGCCAATGTTTCAAAGGTGAGAGTACTTCAACAGCAAAAAAAAAAAAAAAATAAAAATAAAAACAAAAACAAAACAGCCCAATTGAAAAGTGAGCAGAAGACCTCAATAGACATTTCTCCAAAGAAAGACACACAGATGCTCAACAGGCACATGAAAAAATATTCAACGTCACTAATTATTATAGAAATGCTAATGAAAACTACAGTGAGGTACCACCTCACACATGTCAGAACAGCCATCATCACTAAATCCACAAATAACAAATGCCAGAGAGGGTGTGGAGAAAAGGGAACCCTCCTACACTGTTGGCGGGAATGTAAATTGGTA
>PVHT020000237.1:5265058-5289440 GCA_004024745.2 Catagonus wagneri | reverse complement strand
GAAAAAGATACATGCACCCCTATGTACATTGCAGCACTATTCACAATAGCCAAGACATAGAAACAACCTAAACATCCATCAACAGATCAATGGATTAAGAAGATGCGGTATATAGACCCAATGGAATACTACTCGGCCATAAAAAAGAACAAAATCATGCCATTTTCAGCAACAAGGATGGAACTAGAGGCTCTCATACTAAGTGAAGTCAGTCAGAAGGAGAAAGACAAATATCATATGATATCACTTATATGTGGGATCTAACATATGGTACAGATGAACCTATCTACAGAAAAGAAATAAGCTCATGGACATGGAGAACAGACCTGTGATTGCCAAGAGGCAGTGGGATGGACTGGGAGTTTGGGGTTAGTAGATGCAAACTATTGCATTTGGAGTGGATAAGCAATGAGATTCTGCTGTATAGCAAAGTGAACTAAATCTGATCACTTGTGATGGAACATGATGGAGGATAATGTGGGAAAAAAAGAGTGCATGTGGATATATGGCTGGGTCAGTTTGCTATACAGCAGAAATTGACAGAACATTGTAAATCAACTATAATAATTTTTTTTTTTTAACAATGGAGAGTGCTATTTGGTGGAGAATCCCTGGTGGGGGATGCATGGAATTCTCAACACCCTTTTGACCAACAAAGGTACAAGTCAAAATGCTCTGGACTTTCCAAACACCAGCTCCCTGGAAGCATCTGTGTGACCAAAGGCTAAGTCTCTTCCCTGGCAAAACACACCCCAGTGGGATGTGAAAGTTGTAACACCCCCAGTCCAGCTGCCAGCATCTGTCTGTGCTTAGATGCCTGAAAACCTGCAAAGAGGACCAGCCCAAAACGGAGAAAGAGCTATGGGGGAACCATCACTAGGAGAAAGGTTTCCAGAGTTAATATGATAAACAGAAAATTCTTCCTCAAAACAGAGTTCACCCAGCTGAGAGCAATATAAACTCTACTCTCAACAATTCTGAGTCAGCGCCATCATGCTTTAGGCTACCCCCGCCCCATCACCTCCACTCTCACACTCTTTCAACTCCTTTTCATGAAACAAAAAATGTTTTCCATATATAGCATGTGCCAGATATCACACTAGACCCCCCGGGATTAAAAAGATGGGACCTAGTCTGACTTGACAGACTCCTCCAGGATTACCGCGTGCAGATCAATCCCTTCTCCCTCCATCTGCTCCAAGTCACAGAAGAACTCTCCAACTCAGGGAACCTCCATCATCTATTTCCCCCCGGGCTCTTAGCGGGGGCATCTCACAGCTGTGCTCAGATGACCTTCCCAAGCTTTTCTCAAACCAGGGGAGACGTCTCCATTACCAGCGTCTTGCTTCTCGGGTTTGGGGACTGACTGACGTATCACCACGGGCCTTGGAGGTGAGGTTCAGGGCCCCGGCCAGACATGGGCCTGCCTGCTGATAAAGGCAGGACGACTGGAGACCCACAACACCCCAGAGCTAGGGAAAGCTTTCTGGAAGGAGAAGGAAGACTCGAAGTTGGAGGAGGAAGCAAGGAAGTTGCTCCCCTAAGTTTATGCGAGTTTAATTGGTCCTTAATTCATACTTACATTTCTACTTTAAAAAGAGTTAAGTTGGGGACTTCCTGTAGTGGCTCAGTTGTAACAAACCTGACTAGTATCCAGGAGGATGCAGGTTTGATCCCTGGCCCTGCTCAGTGGGTTAAGGATCCAGCGTTGCTGTGAGCTGCAGTGTAGGTTGCAGAAACGGCTCGGATCCCGAGTTGCTGTGGCTGTGGTGCAGGCCAGCAGCTGCAGCTCTGATCCGACCCCTAGCCTGGGAACCTCCATATGTCTCAGGTGCAGCCCTAAAAAGACAAAACAAACAAAGAGTTAAGTTGGGAGTTCCCGCTGCTGGTTAAGAATCCAACTGCAGAAACTTGGGTTGCTGCAGAAGCACAGGCTCAATCCTTGGCCCAGTGCAGTGAGTTCAGGATCTGGCATTGCCACGGCTGTGGCATAGCTGCAGGTGTGGCTCAGATTCAGTTCCTGGCCGAGGAACTGCCAATACGCCATGGTTGCAATGCTCAGTCTCTTGGGATAGACAACGATGGAAGATAACATAAGAAAGAGAATGTTTATATGTGTATGACTGGGTCACTTTCCTGTACAGCAGATATTGGCACGACATTGTAAATCGACTACACTTTAATTTTTAAATTTTTTTAATTAAAAAAAAAAAAACAAAACAAGCAATGCTGGCCAGATCAGGGTTCAGTGATCTGAAGCACGGGTGAACTGTCTGATGATGACAGCCCTGCCGCCCTGACCTCACACTGACAGCAGCAGCCTCCGCCTTGTAGGTATGGTGACTGAGAGAACCCTACACAGCTCCAGGGAGCAGGCCTGGCTCCTAGCTCTACGTAGGCATGCTGCAGAGGAGACAGCATGTCCCATACAAAAAGAAAACAGATAAGTGGCTGGTACTGGGTGCAGAGTTATTTTACTAGGCAAGTGTCTGTTTGTATGAGGCATCGGCAATTTGTTTAAGGCCACAGACAGAGTAACTATATCACTGATTACATTAATGGATTAACTGTGGAGGAGGAACCTAATTACATTTTCCTTCGAATTTCAACATGTAGATAAATTTTAAACTTTCTTGGCTGCTCTCCTGTTCTTTTCTTGAGATCACTCTTAGAGCTGTGGGCCAGGGGATCCAAGTCACTGCAAAGAAGCTGGAAACTTGAAAAGCCTTTGCTTGTTCATTCCATAAACATGCACCGAGCCCCTGGCCTTCTCTTTGCGCCAGCTCTGTTCCAGGCACTGGGCATTACAGATGCAACCAAGACAATGTCTCATTCCTCTTGGAGTTTCCCAAAGTATGAACCAACTCCAAGAACCACAAAAGCTCTTACCGGGGTTCCTGGATCCCTTTAAGTAGCTGCGAGGATTCACTTTCTGAAACCTGTTAGGGCTTGGTGACCCTAACCTCTAACCCCCAACCTCTAACCAAGAACTTGTCAACCTATTGGCCCTGAGAGGGGAATCTAAAAAGGGGAGGCAAAGGACTAGAGGGAGAGCCCTCGGCCAAGTGACACCCACAGTGAAGATGAATTAATTCATTTGAGACGGAAACATAAAGAAATAGGAAAAAGTAAAGACAAAGCCAGTGAGAGAACTGAGAGCTCCCTTAAGGATCTGGCTGTCACTGCAGTGGCTGGGGCTGCCACTGTGGCATGGGTTTGATCCCTGGCCCAGGAAACTCACATGCCAAAAAATAAAAAAATTTAAAGAATGAAAAGAGAACATGAAAAAGGAAAAACACAAATGGCTAATAACCATTCCTTCCAATTCAACCTATCTCATAATCATAGTGATGACAGTTTCAAAAACGAGTTACTATTTTTCACCAAATTAGCATATACTTGAATCAAAAAAGAATTTTTAGTGTAAGTAAAATCAGGTAGGATGAAAGTGGCCCAACATTTCTGAAAGGAAATTTTGCACTGTGTACCAGAGACCTAAAAAAAAAAAAAAAAGAGTACCTTTGGAACCAATAATCCCTATTCTAGGAGATTTATCCTCAACAAATTATTAAAAATATGGTTAAAGATTATACACAAGGGTTATCATTACAATCTTATAATGATTGATAGTCTAAAACTAGAACAAATAAACATTTAACTTTAGAGGCAAAGTTAAGTAAATATGAATATCCATGTGGTAGAATATTATGATGCCATTAAAATTGCATTTATGGAGATGTCAAAGGGAAATGCCTTTGAGATAAAAAAATTATATATAAAGTATGATTTATATCATGGAAAAAAACCGCAAAGGAATATATGCCACAATGGTAATTTGTCTATCAGTAGTAGAATTTTTCTTTTACTTTTTTTACGGCCGTACCTGCAGCATATGAAAGTTACCAGGCCAAGGATCAAATCAGAGCTGCAGCTGAGGCCTACGCCACACAGCAGTGCAGGATCCAAGTCGCACTGAGCGAGGCCAGAGATCGAACACTCATCCTCACAGAGACAAGGACAGGTCCTTAACCTGATGAGCCAGGAAAGGAACTCTATTGACAAAACTGGGGTGGAATTTTTCTCCTCTTTTAACTTTCCTGTCAAATGTTTCTATAGTAATGTGTTATTTTGATACTCAGGAGAAAGGAAATAAGCTGATAAAAAAAAAGATAAAATAGAAGGGGGGACATTAATCTAATGAAGAAGGAAAGGAACTGGGGTTGGGGTGGGTAGGATTCAGACGGTGGGCAAATGTGTGCTGCCCACAATAACACGTGGTGATGATGCCTGTCTCAGATTTCCTTCCATCTTTCATGATTAATCAGATTTAACCTTTGGTTTCAATCTCCCTGACAACTCTTAAATAAATCTGACCCAAGCCTAAGGGATTTTAAAAAAGTCCGATTTGGTTCCCACCATTTTCAGCCTTTACATTGAATCCTAGCTGGTCTTAGAAACTTTATATAATGACGCGTGAAAAATGCCTCATGAGAACCATAGCATTTTCAAAAAAATATTTCAAGCAAGCATTAATCATATAATCAAACTTCCGACACCCCCCCCAAAATAAACACAGCAGTGACCGTAGTAATTGACTGACTCTTCAGTTTCCATACTTTCTCTAGAGATTCCCTTTCGTGGATGGGGAGGAGGGAGATCCTCTTGGGAATCTTCTAAAAGGGTGCCCTGTCTGTTGAGCACTTACCTAGAGCACAGTGAATTCTAAATACTTAATGAGGAGGCCGACACGATGACCAAGTTAATCAATAATGAACATAGAGACAGCATGCATTTCCATGCTGCCCACGTGGCTGTGGAGGAAGTGGGTGGAAACCACCACTTGGTGGAGACACTTGGCTTGGCTCTTCCTCCCTCACTTTCTCATTTACCCATGGGTCACCCACAGCTGATCAGCGTCCCGAGGGACAGGGCTGAGGCTGTTAGGACACTGCATTGGCAGTTCTGACTGCAGAGATGGAGGGTTCCAGCCATTCCCTCATCAGTGTCCTTTGGCCATGCAATTTTAATAAGCTCAACCTCAAGAAAGGAAAAAGGAGCCTGGGATCATGCTGAATTATTCACAGCTCCAACAGGGTAGGGCAAAAGAACCCCTCTTCTGAGAGTGACTAATAACTCATGATTGATTTTTCCCCCTTCATGATCCCTGGTTTAAAAATCAAAAGGGAAGAAAATCTAACTATCTTCTTAAATTTGAGTTCCTGAGTAATTGGTGAATTTGCAAAGTGTGTTGTAGTTGACAATTCTATTCTCGAGAAAAATTTTGAAGAGCTTGGTATATTTAAATTTATTTAAATATAACATCCACACAAAAACTAATTTTTATAGATTAATGACCATGATCAAAGAGGTCTTATTTAATAACAGAATGCAAATTGTTGTTAGCCTTGAGACTTGAAGGCCAAAGAGATGTATGATTCGCACATTTATTAGATGCCAAAGTTGAATTAGCTTTGGAGGTAATGAATATACCTTATTTCTACGTACGGAAAGAGACATGTAAGCTCAACAAAACATAGTTAATTCTTCCCTGCACTTCAAGGAAAGCTGACTTCCCATATTCTGAGGCCAGAGTTAGTGCTAATAAACTTGTTCTCGAGATAAAGACAGTTGTGGTGCCCCTGCAGGGAGTGATTAAAGACCAGCTTGTTCAGAAATTGTCCACACACCTCAGAATCTCAGCCCTCCCCCATAAAACACTTGTGCAAGCCCATCAGGTTAGCAGGTGGCCTCAGAGTCTCATATAACCCATTGCTGAGAGTCTAGTTCGGGCACTGTGATCTCAGGTCTGGGATATCACAGAAGGCTCCTCAGAGTCTGGACTCCACCCATCCCCATTAATCGCGAGCATGGCTGATGGATGAATTTCCGAAGGTATCATAACATTAAAACACTCACACCACACTGATCTACCTCGAGTTATCGAACTTCTATAAGCCTCCGTTTCCTCACCAGTAAGATAATAATAATAATAATAATAATAATAATAATAATAATAATGTGCTCCTCCTAAGACAATTGAGATTTAAGTGAAATAATGCATGTCAGGGATGGAAGACGGCCCACGCTAAGCATTTGATACGTGGCAGTTACTATCTCACAAGAATGCAAGCTCCATGAGGAGAGCAATTGCTGATTCTTTTATGTGGTGCCTAGAATACTTCCCGGTAAATGGTAGGAACTCAATAAACTTAAACGATGAAGGGCTTTAGGTCCATTTCAATGCCATTATTCCCACCCTGTTATCCTGGGCTGAGAGGGCCTTTTCCTCCTGTGGATGCTGCTAATAGCATTTAGTTTGCCCATGTCCCATGGCACGAGCCCCTGCTGTCTCAAGCTGATGTCACTGCTCTATGTTCTCCCATAGACCGTAGGCCCCTCTTCCATCGCCTGGTTCAGATGCTGTGTTCACGGCAGCCCTCAACCAGGCACGCAGGCCTTGCCAGGTCATTCCAAGAATGGCCAGAGATGGCTCCTCGTTGACCAGAGCCACAAACACTTAGGATCCAAACACTTAGGATCCCTTCTTCAATTTAATGAGGAAGTGGAGCCGAGCTGGTAATTGTTTTGGTTGCGCATGTCTGCTAGTTCTGCCAAGCTAAACAGCAACTGGATTGCAAATCTTAATCACAAACCAGGGGTCGAAGTGGAGAAGTCATCTTTACTTCCAAGAAAAGCAAAGATCCCTTTAGGTCAGGAGCTGATGGATGCGGGGAGAGCAGCAGAATGTAATGCTGTGGTGACGCAAGGACAAAGCTGGACTGGGGTCTGGGGTGGGGGGGTGCTGGCTGGGCACTGGCATTCCCTCCCCGCCACTCACAGCCAGAAGGAATACACCCTTTCTTTTCCTCTACCCCATCCCCCAAGAGGGCATGCCCAGAGCTCTGGGGAGGAGGTAGCTTTTGTACATTTCCTTTTCCTGGTTTCCCTGGCAACCATGCAGCATCTAGAAGCTCCAGGAGTAAGGTGGTGGGATGTGGTAGTGTGAGGAAGACAAACACTGTGTCGGTCCCACGTGGTATCAGCCCCACACCCGTGTTTAGCAGCCTCTCAGCCTCCCTCCCTCCCTCCCTCTCTCTCACGTACATACACACACATCTCTGACTGTTCATTTCTAATTTGGTGCCGGGTGCCCAAGCAAAGAGCCTCAGAAAGATATTACATAATTAGCCTCATTTTACCAACATGAAATGAGACTGAATGCTATCTAGCACCAAGGATGCTTGATGTTTTTTTGACTGGGTTTCTGGATTTCGGCTAAGCATACACCGGACACATCGTGGGGCATGAGTTAACTTTGTATCAGCAGCTGGTTATGGGCTGAGAACAAGGCACAGGGGAGGCTGGGCTCTCACCCCACTGAGGGTGTCTAATATGGGGGATCCAGCCTAAGAACAACAGATGTAGAAAGAGGGGAGATGGCAACACCATTCAGAGAAAATTGCCTAGAAAGTAGAAGATACAGTCTCCAGCTCTGAAATGAGCTCCACTCTACAACCTCATTTGTAAGTCAGTTATTTAGAATTCAGAACAAATTTCCAGAGAAGTCATATCTCTTATAAATGATGATTGGGTTTCTAGGCTGGTCCACAAAAGCCTATTTAACTCATAATGCAGATGAAATACTATACATTTGCAATGAAAAGCAATAGAAAAAAAATCCTGTTGCGATACCAGTAATTAAATGAAAAAGAAAAACAGAGAAGTGGAAAATAAATAGCTTTCTTTCATTTCTTTTGAATCCCAGAGCTCTTGGATGGAGGAGGTGGCTAGCCTGGTTGCTCATGGCAGCGGGGGCCGGGGCGGGGGTCTTCACTTAATGGGGTGGGGTGAGTAGCTGATGGTGGAGGAGGGCTGGGGAGAGGATGAATTAGGGCTGTCCTTTGGGTTAAGGAGAAAAAGTAGCACATTTGAGAAAACTGGCAGAGAGGGGAGATAAGAAAAATAAGTAGGCTTGTCCCATAAGATGTAGGTGGGGATCCTTGGAGCGAGGAAAGAGCTTGAATTTTGCATCAACAAAGGCCTGGGTCCTAATTCTCCCTCCCACAGGGACTCAGGCCAGACAAAGCTGTAGCTCTCTCTGTCTCCCAACTGGCGGGTTACAAGCTGTCGCCAGGGCCAACCAATCTCCCTGCAATTCTTGGTCCTTCTTAGTTGTTAGGATGGAAAGGCAGAATCCATGACCAGAGCCAACACCATCCCAGGACCCATTGTGGGCACCATGTTGAAAACAAGGAGCTCCCCTCCCCCAGGACAGGACTATCACCCCCAGAGCCTCCCCCTTTGACCCCAATGGCATTTCCTATTCTCTTCCGGGACCTTCTTTTCCCTATCCCTCCAACACTCTCAGAGAATCCTCTTTGGGGAAGCGTACTTCCTCTTAGGAAAAGAAGAGGATCCAATGGTAGTACACATTGGAAACTGCCGTCTTCCTAGAAGGCAGGGCTGGGCTGGGGCAGCTGAGGAGTCATTTCCATACTCCCCTAGAGGATTTCAATGCAAATGTACTCACAGTGTATTTATCTTCAAAGCTCTGAAAATGTTACTTTTAAGGCACTTAGTATGTAAATCTTCTTTTAGAGACCCCTGTTATTGTCTAAACTGCACTCTTATTGGACACACCTGATAAATTAGTGGGCTGCTTCTGCTGCCGGTGTCCCACTGAGGATCCCAAACACTGTTGATTTCCTGCTCTGAAACTTCTTTCACAGTATGCCACCCTGTTGCCACTCAGCTCCTAACACGCTCAGCCACTTTCTACTCCCACACCGAAAACGCCCCATGCCAGCTGCCATCACACACCTGTGCAGAGAGCAAACCCAGAGCAGACCCACCAACACATGCACAAACACTGGCCTGCATGGACTGCATAGAGTTGAACCAGAAAAACCCCTGAGTCTACAGACTGTCACTTCGGAACCTTTACCCCATTTCCTCTAGTGAAGCCAGTGACTGGCACAGCTCTGTGTTCTGATAATAACAGCACCCAGTGCTGCTTGGTATCGACCTTGAGAGTGACTGATTTCCCACAAACCACTTTATTGAATTTAAACTTTATAGCAACTCTCAAGACAGGTATTATTACCTCTGTCTCACAGATTAAGTGTACTGGGTTTAAAAACTTCACATAGTTCACCCAGGGTCAAATGCCTAGAGAGCAACAGAGCGCAATACAATGTCCCCTAACTTCAGTGAAACTTGAAGTCTGCTTCTGAAAGGAGAACATCCTAGATACAAGATAGAGATTTCAGGCTGAATAATAGGAGGATGTTCCCAGATGAATGAAAGAATGAGCGGACAAAAGGACAAAAGAAGAAAGGAAGGAAGGAAGGAAGGAAGGAAGGAAGGAAGGAAGGAAGGAAGATTGATTCTGCTGTAGAGCCCAAGGAACTATATCTGATCACTTGTGATGGTACATGATGGAGGATAAGTGAAAAGAAAAAAAAAAAGAATGTGCGTGTGTGTGTGTGTGTGTGTATGTATATGTATATATATATATATACACATATACACACACACACACATATATATATATAAACTGGGTCACTTTGCTGTGTGGCAGAAATTGACAGAACATGTGAAATCAGCTATGATAATAAAATTTTTTAAAAGAATGCAAAGAAGGAAGGGAGGAAGAAAGGAGAAAACACACTATGCCTCTTCCATGCAATTTTATTCAATTAACAAAAAGAAATGTGGAAATTTTAAATTACCAAAACTATAACCGTATAGAAACAGACAACACACAAGACACAAATAGCCTAAAAGTCCTGTTTCTGTGTGAGAAGTTGTGCTAAATGCAATCTTCCCTCTCCCAGCGCCCATCCGAAGTTTACTTGCGGTCTCTCCTCCCCTGAGCATTCACCGACCGCAAAAGCCCCCACCAATGCCCGCTATACCAAGAGTTCTCGAACTCTTTTTTTTTTTTTTTTTTGTCTTTTTGCCTTTATCTAGAGCTGCACCCGCGGCATATGGAGGTTCCCAGGCTAGGGGTCTAACAGGAGCTGTAGCTGCTGGCCTTCGCCACAGCCACAGCAACGCGGGAACCGAGCCGCATCTGCAACCTACACCACAGCTCACGGCAACACCGGATCCTTAACCCACTGAGCAAGGCCAGGGATTGAACCCGCAACTTCATGGTTCTTAGTCGGATTCGTTAACCACTGAGCCACGACGGGAACTCCCAAGAGTTCTCGAACTCTTAATGTGATAAGAATCACACAGATTCCTGGGTCCCACCCACAGAGATTCTGATTCAGTAGGTTTGGGGTGGGGCCCAGGAATCTGCATTTCTAACAAGTTCCCAGATGCTGCTCCATGGACCACATGTGAGGAGCGCTGGTCTAGACTCTGATAGGACCACACAATGTCCAAATCGATTACTTTTTCTGTTAAGCGATTCTGGCTCCCAGACGTCTCTCCCCCTTTCCTGTCCCCATTGTCCTACCATTTGAAGAAGCAGCCTCCTTCTCAAAGCCCAGAACCACCAGTCCTGATCAGTCTGAGACCGTTGCTCCGACTAAAATGGTCTCCTATCTTGTTCAAGGCAGAGGACTCTGACCTTAAACCTGGGCTCCTCTCATAGCCGCTCTTCTCTATTTCTTGCTCTAACTCCCTAATGCTCCAGATTTCATATAGAACGAGGGCCTGCCTTCCCCTGGCCAAGCCTCTGCCCTATTGGATCATGCAATCTTGAGATCCCAAAGTGGCACTTACTGTATTCATGCCTTGACAAAAAGTGTCTGCTGCCCAGCCATCTGTACCTCATCCACCCCAGATCCCCTGTTGCTGCTGATTCCCTTTGCCCTGCGCTCCTCGCCCCGTTTCTCCCCTTCACTGCTGCAGCTCACCTGGCCAGTGAACTCTTGTCCTGGCTGTTGGAACTGCAGCTCACCTGGCCACCTGGCTGTTGGAAAGAAAAGCCACCTGTCATGCTGAGCTTCTTTTTCAGCACCTGGAGCTGGGACAGTTCCCCCAGAGGGCCAAAAAGAAGCAGCTCCTTGACCTACTGCCCTTTTCCCTGACTATAAAAAAAACAGGCCATGCCTCTGTAATATGATAGCTTTGACCTGTGTTTTGCTTTTCTTTCCCCAGTAATGAGTTCTTGCCAGTTTAAGTGTGGAGTTCAGGACCCATGATGTGTACATGCCAGCTGCATTAGCCTATGCTCTCCAGGTAGTCGATAAACATTAAGCAACAAGCAGTTTGATCCCTTACCTAGTTGGCACCTGGAAATATATCATCCAATTTGGAAAGCAGGATACCTTTTAATACCCCCTCTGGCACCTAAAAACAGAGCTGCTCACAGAACAGGCACTCCATGAATACTGAATGAGTAAATGAACAAACAGATGAAGGATGCCAGTGGGGCTGCACCCGGGTCTCCTTTGTGGCATCCGGGTCACTATGCTTAGCCAGAAGAAAACAACTTCCAACCTGCAGAAGCTGAAGAATGCCTTTAGGCCAGACTTTCAAATAATTCTGAATACAAAGTGGGACCTGCACATTCAGATGCAATGTGACTTGAAGACTGCAATTATACTAGAATGGCGGTTCTCAGATTTGTTTCAGTACATGGCTATCTTCAGCAGAAAAGGCTGTACCCTGCTCTACCCCACCCCATGCCAGGCCCCCTCCCTTCCCTACTCAAAACTAAACTCTCCCTCCTGTCCACTCTATTTCCATCACAGGCCCATCTAAGTAGGTGGGATCAATAGCTGCATGTGTGGAATGATTTGAAAGTATCTCCAGACAACCATTAATCATACCACTGTCATTCCTTTGGGCGAGGTGTCCTGAAAAATAACAATGCTATCAGGATAGATGATCCAAGAAACACATTAACACTTTAACTCAAACAAGTTCATCGAATCAATAAACCAACTGTTGACCGGAAGCCTGAGGAAATGGGGCAGAAGCAAGGTAAGTTTTGATAGGCAAGGAAGCTGTGGAGGAAGAGTCCCCAGCACGAGTTAGTGTTGCAAGAACAGGTGCGGGTGTGATACCTACTCCTGTGAAGGGGTCTGTGTCTCTGCCTTGCCTGTTGCAGAAATACCATGGGAACTCCAGGAGGACAAGCACAGGGCAGCCTTCAGGCTACAGGCCATGGGTATCTTGAAAGGTTTATAATGTTCCCTGCAAGGGCTGGATAGGGGCAGAGAGGCGTGGAATGGGTTGCAAAAAAGCAGACTTTAGAACGCCAAGGGACAGCAGGGAACGCTCTGTTGGTTGGGTTTCTGTTCCACAAAGCTTCCACAGTTCTGGGGATGGTTTCTCGCCAGCGACGACCCCCATGGATGCCAGCCGAAGAGGCAGCTCACAACAGATTGCACACACTGAGACCCTCACGCTGGCTGGGCTCAGACACAGATGCAGGGGGAGAAAAATGGCTGACGCTGCAAGGGACCTAGGCTTCTAATGTCTGGGATGTTTACCTCATTAGGCTGTTTTACCTAACATCAGCCAAAAACGGAAAGAAAAAAAAATATCTGGAAGGAGTCCACTGGAGTTCAGACCTGGATCTCAGATGCTCTTCCGAGGCCAAGATGGGACCTCTTGGCAACAGCCCCTTTCCTCCCTTCTTGGTTATCCTGACTGCAAAGAAGCCAAAACAAGAGCTCCTAGGAGTTCCTGTTGTGGCTCAGCGGTAACAAATCCAACTAGTATCCATGAGGATGAGGGTTCAATCCCTGGCCCAGTTCAGTGGGTAAAGAACCCAGCATTGCCATGAGCTGTGGTGTAGGTCACATATGTGGCTTGGATCCTGCGTTGCTATTGGCCACAGCTCCAATTCGACCCCTAGCCTGGGAACTTCCATAGGCCGCAGGTACGGCCCTAAAAATCAAAGAAACAAAAACAAAAACAAGAAAGACTCCTGGAGGAAACTTTGAGCCACTCTCAGAGAAGTATTATAGCTGATATGAACAAAGAGGTAGTTATCATTGTTACAATTACTCTTATTTTCATCCCAATCCCTTTGGTCGACCTGTCATCTTTTCATAACCAGGGATGCTGAAACCTAAGCAACTCCTGGGCTGTTAGGCCAGAGGTCCGAATGTGAGTACAGTTCAGAGGGCAGATGAGCAGGCGGGTCCAGAACTGCCAGGACAGTCCATCAGGAAAGGACAAGGCAAGTACCCTCAGGCAAGGAGCCAACCCAAGTCCAAGGCCAGAAGGCCAATGCCAGCTAGGAGGGCAGGGAGAAGCTTGGGGCCCAAGAGGTGGGAAGTGCCAGGAGGGAGTCTTAGCACTAGGGTTCAGGGTCAAGATGTGCTAATTCTGGAAAGGGGGAGGGTGTGGAAGAGGCTCTGGGAGAAGCTAGATGAGGGCAAAACAGGCAGGACATGGCCAAGCAGAACAAGGGAAGAGGTTTGGTACCGAAATCCACAACTGAGCCGCAGACAGGCTGGGCTTCCTACTGTCCACAGCCTGGGTCGGGGGCTGGTCCCCCAAGACTGGGCTCACCTACAGACCCCCCTGGTGAGCGGTTGGAGCTCTGGAGTCGAGGATCTAAGTGTGTTACCCAGGGGTGCGCACTGGACGAGACAGTTCTGAGTTTTTATTTCTCCCCCTTCAACGGCACGTCAGCATTGCTTCTTCTCAGTCTCGTCTCTGCCTCCCTTCGCTCCCTCCCCCAGCGCCTTTTCCCCGCCTCTTCCAATCCCTCTGTAACTACATATCACTGGCTTCCTCCTTCTCCATTGCGCCAGCTACTGTGTGAGTGTCACCGCGGGTGGAGCTGAGCCCCAGGGGAGGGGGCGGGAGGAGACTCTCTCTCTCCTCATCCCGGGCCAGCTGGAAACAGGCCCTGGGACCATCCAATCTAATTAGCTGAACTCTCAGTCTTGACAGAAGGAAGCTTTAAAGAAAAAAAAAAAAAGCGATGGAACCTTCTTGGCTCTCAGCCTCTTGAAAGATAACAGCGAAAGTGGAGTCCTAGCTCCCTGATTCCCACTGCCAGGGGCAATCAACTGGGAGCTGAAACCTCCATCTTGAAAAGGCCGAGCGGAAGGAGAAAATCTGAGCTCACGAGCACTTGACTCCCCAGTCTCAGGGCTCAGACCCTGAGGGAGCCCAGAGTCCCTGACAAGCACAGTAGGAGATCAGGGGGTGAGAAAGGCCCCCCTTCTCACACCTGCCAGTAGGTACCTGCCCTGCGGGCTCCAGGCAGGCCCTCTGCAGTGCCCAGCTCTACTCCATGCCAGCTCCTCCTTGCAGAAGCATCCAGGTCTCAACAACATCATCTTCCCAGACCCTGCTTTCTCGGGCCCCTGCGGCTCAGTCCCCCTCACAGGCCACCCAAGCTCCCGTTCCCCCACCACCTCCCCTTGCCCTGCCTTTGGCAGTGTCCAGGTCCCCGGCCTCTGCTTGAAGGGACATTCTAAAGGGAGACCAGTGACACTGAAAGCAAAGGCATGGCCTCCGGGGATGGCCTCAGGGGCTCCTGGAGGTGGTACAAAGACACAGAATTCTCCAAACAATCACACAACCCCCGCCTGAACTTCAGAGCACAAAACGCCTATGGGGATGTGTTCCAGTGAGAGGAGGAAGTGGCAGCATTTAAGATGCCACTGCAGGGCCAGTCTGCTTCCCCTGACCGCCACCAATCTGGTTCTGTCACAGTCCAAACATTAAACTCGACACCCCACCCGGAGAGGGGCACTAGCCACGCTCATTTCCTGCAGTCACTGCTGCAGCCTTGCTGTGCCGGCGACATTCACCCACCGTGCTCCAGCGCCAGAGGCCGCAGGAGGATCAGGGTCAGGGGTACAGCACATCCTTAGACCGCACAGAGGCGAGTCCAGTGCCACATGGGGTCCCTGGGACCTGGTGGGAGGCAGCAGACAGGTAGGAAGGCAAGGTGGGCTGCCCTGGGCAGACAGCCAGGTCTGGGTGGATTGAGGGCATGCGCAGTCCCAACCACTGAAGGAGTTCTGCCCTCTCTGGGGGTGCACTCCCCAGGGCGGGAAGAAGAAACAGGCATACAGGATGCCTCACTGGCAATCGTCAAATCATCAAATCACTCAGCATCAAACCTCATACACAGAGCCACTCCAAACACACACATGTGTACACACACACACACACACACACACACACACACACACACACATTTGATTCTCTGGCCTTTACTTCCCAGAGTGATAGTCATTATCTCTTTGCACTTGACTTTGTAAACCAAGCAGCCTACAGATCATTTTATTCCTTCACCTGCTATTCACATGACCATTACGTGAATGAGCTCTAAGCCAGAGTTAAGCCTCTCATTGGCAGGATTAGCTGTTCAAAAACCCCAGCGTATGAGTTCCCGTTGTGGCTCAGCAGGTCAAGGACCTGACCTAGTCTCCACGAGGATGTGATCCCTGGCCCCTTTCAGTGAGTTAAGGATCTAGTGTTGCTATAGCTGTGGCATAGACCGGCAGCTACAGCTCCAATTCGACCCCTAGCCTGGGAACTTCCATATACCGCAGGTGTGGCTTAAAAAGAAAAAATAAAATAATGAAAAAAAACAGCACAGTTTTAAACCAAATAGTGCTTTTCCTAGTTGAAAGAAAAAATTTTCCAAAACAGTGGTTGATGACCACATGCAAATTCCTGATGAAAAATGTATGTACAACCTAAGTTTCACCAAAGCCCAAAATATTTGCCAGAAGTTATTTCTTGGGGGAAAAAAATCATATTTCTTCCTATGGCAAGAATTATTTACTGAGAAAAATTACAGAATATAAGATATTATGCTGAAATTATAAAATGATAACAACCTAATATTAAATGTATTTAATCCCACTGATAATATTAAAGAATACAGGGGGAGCTCCCATTGTGACTTAGTGGGTTAAGAACCTGACTTGTATCCACGAGGATGTGAGTTCAGTCCCTGGCCTCGCTCAGTGGGTTAAGGATCTGGAGGTGCCATGAGCTGTGGTGTAGGTCACAGACGCAGCTTGGATCCCATGTTGCTGTGACTGTGACGAAGGCCAGGAGTTGCAGCTCAGATGTGACCCCTAGCCTGGGAAATTCCATATGCTGCGGGTGCGGCCTTAAAAAGAAAAAAAAAAATTTTTTTACAGGACTCTCAAGTAAGTAGTCAGTGTCTTTTTTTTTTTTTAATTTCTAAAGCTTGATCATAGGGTTTTGTTCATTTTTGACAGTCTTTCTGTTATATCCAAGGGGGCTTGAAGGCCTACTTCCCACCTACTGTCATTGACCTCTGACCTTTGAAAATTAAAGCTGACATTTACTATGCTTTCCCTTTGTGCCAGCGTTGCCAATTATACTCAGCACCAGCTTTAGAGGTGACAACGCTTACTTGCCCTCAGGCTAAAAATAGCTGTCATGGATGTCGAAAAGGCAAGTGTTGTCTGCCTGCCTCACAGCCCAGTAGGCCCCTCTGTGAAACGGGCAGATGAATCCCTCACCAAAGAGGGACCTCAACTTCACCCAACACAGGGGGCCCCAAACTTCTGCAGGCAGCAGTGGCTGAGACCGCTTTCATCAGTTAAAAATAGACATGTTAGCTCCTCCGCCCCGTTCACCGCAGCACAGGCTGCCCACTAGATCGTGCAGAACCTAAGGGCACTTTGGTTTCAGAACAAGAACCCAGAGACACTGGGCTCAAAGCAGATCCGCAAAGCTTAGCATGAGCTTCCTCTCTTTGCTTACACCACAGAACGGATTTTCAGCAATGCTGCCATGGGTCCCCTCTCTGAATTCCAGGTTCTCTACTGGGTGTGCAGACAAAAGAGTTCTAACTAGGTTTCCCCTCAAGTGCATCTGAGCGATTTACACTAGAATAAGTCTCCTTCTTGCTGGGGGAAAAAAAAAAAAAACCTTTCACAAGCCATCTTAATTGCTTGAAGCAATTATACTATATTGTAATTAGTGCATTGCCTTGTAATTATTTGCTTTGTGAAAGTATCTCTCCACTCCCTCCCACCCTCCTCCACCTCCAGGCATAAGCGCTTTGAAGAGCTCCCTGTGGCCTCCGCATCCACCAAGCGCCTGGTACACAGAAAAACTTGGTAGCTGTGGTTGAACCGAGTGAGTTTAAATTGAAGCCACAATGCCAACAACTTCTTCCCCCTTAGATTCCATGATGTCCCCCACGGCTTAAGTTATCTTTCAGTGGTTATTCTACCAGGCTTGTCAGGTATCCTGAGCATCCACCGGAGGGGTCTATTAAGCGACTATCCTAGACCAAAGCAATGTGGGAAATAAGCCATCCTTGTCAGGGATTTATACACATGGCCCTTTACCTGTCTCCCTCCAAAATGGAAATTAATAACCCTGATTACTAGTGTCCCTAAGGCAAGTCTCCCATTAAAATTAAATAAGTCGGCGGTATGCTTAGCTCGATGTCTAGCACAGAAGGACATTAGCGCTCTGTCCACATGTTCTGGTTCATGGCTCCAGCAATGATAAAGCTTGTAGGTGAAACCGTTCGGTTAATGTCTGCCCATCTGCTCACACCCGCCCAACATCACCCCGGGCCAGTGGCGTTTAGGAACAGTCATCCAGACACCTAGTCACAGTCTTTTTCCTGAAACCAATGAAAGATTGCTCTGTTTATTTGACTTGTCCCTCACCCCACCCCCACCTCAAGCTATGGTTGTTTGATTAAAACCAAATCAAAAAGTGGAACATACCTGGTGGTGGAGGGCCCCCATGCATGTCAAAGATAACGAGGCAAGAGGAAGAAGAAAGATGGTTTTGATGGTCTTCAAAGTTTGCTGATTACAGGATCCTTAGTATCAAGAAACAATAAACGTGATGGAAGGTAGTAGGAGAAAAAGAATGCATGTATGTGTATGACCGGGTTACTGTGCTGCACCGCAGACACTGACACAACACTGTAAATCAACTATACACTAATAAAATAAAATTTAAAATATAAGGGGTACCAAAAATAAAGATTTAATCAAATTTCAAGAAAAGAGTCTCCTTCATGCATAAATGAAAACTGAAACTCAACCCTGGGACATTATGTGAAAAAAGCTGGAATAGGGCAGAAAGGACAAATGCACCAGAGGCAGCATGGATTTTACCAACAGCAAGAATGTGTTCGTATGAAGAGCTATGTCGGCAGCAAAGGAGAGCCTTCCTGACACAGACAAGCAGGCAGATCCCCATGGAGCAGAAAGGTAAAGACAGACAGCCAACCCTGCTTGCTCATTACATCACCCCTCTCAGCATAATTTCAGTCTCTGAGGATCCCTGATGCCCAGTTTCCCCAACCAACAGAGGCAGATAGTCTGATCTTTGCTGAGCAACCGCATGCAAACGCAGGTCCCAAAGGAAAACTTGCGAGTTGAGGACCAGCCCTTCCCCTTGAGTGACCCCGCCCAGATGCAAACTCCCAAGGCCGGCAGCCTGCAGCCACCAGCCTGACTCACCCCGTACAAAGGACCACACGAGGGATTAACAGGTTGCCACACTCATACACCAAGCGACTTGGAGACACACTGCAGCTGAACCCCAGAAGTTGGTTCAGTCGGGCAGAAAAATCTTAAATGCCTGCCAGGATGGCGAAGTAAGCACATTGATCACTGTCTAAATGCTAGTTTTTTGTTTGTTTGTTTTAATTCTAGATGAAAACTCCTCAAAAGCTACGAGGTCATCAGAACCAAATGAGGCAATTCTGACCCCCAGACACTGACACTTTAAGGAGCTGGCGCCGTGTTCCGAAACCATCCACTGGCCTGAGAAGGAGGTGCATCCGCGTGTCCAAAACCAGCTGCTTGTGGGCAGCCGGCCTCCCCGCTCTCCGAAGGTCAGAGCCAAAGAAAGAAACTCGAGGGTACTTACGCAGGGCGTGCCACTCATCCTGGCGGATGGTCTTGGTGATGTTGAAGGTGAGGTTCCTGGGGATGGTGGCTGAGGAGTAGTGGTATTTGATGTAGGTGCATCGCTCAATCTCCCCTGGCAAAGAGAGACAGGAGACTGCGTGTTAATGGGGCAGCAGCCGTGACTGGGACCGTTTCCGGGAGCTGTTTTTCTGTCCTGGGGAAAGGGACTGGTTTCCTACTGGGCCTGGGGACACCTTGGTTTTACACAAAGTAGTGACCTCGACTCCAGAAGAGCAAGAGCATAGAACGAAATCAAACGCCATCAATTTAGAAAGAAAAATGCATCTCTGGCAGCATTCAGAGATGGGAAAAGTCAGGGTCGCGGCTGAGAGCAGCTTGTTAAGAAAGCCATACTTATGTCTGTTGAACCTTCAGAAAGTCAACGTTCACATCCAGGGAGGACGTTGAGCATCAGAAGACATACACGGTTTGCACCCCCAGGCCAAGGGAGAGAGGGCTACAGCCTTGGTACCACCTGTGCTGGTAGCACACGGTATTCTGTGAAAGGGTGGAGGCGGAGGCTCGTCCCTTTTCTCTTTTCCACACCCCCAACCCTCACCTCTGAACACAAAGCACTCAATCCCACCTGTATCTCCTTGAACTTGTCTTTTCTTAGATTTCTTGAACAAAACGAAAGCCCCTTGGCAGACTCAGTGCTTGGACCAATAGGGTCCTTTACTAACAAGTTCTTATCGAGCAATGCGGTTGCCCATCAAATGACTGAAATACTCCTCTGTCTTAGGGCAGAGGTTCTCGAGATGTGGCCCTGGGACCACAGGATTAGCCTCCTCTGGCAACTTGCTAGAAATGTTAATTTCCCAGGCCTACCCCTGACCCGCTGAATCAGAAACCCAGAGGGAGAGCCTGCAACCTGAATTTTAACAAGCCCTCCAGGCAATTCTATTGCACACAAGTTTGAGAACTGCTGCCTTCGAGAAGCTAACTGAATTGCCAATGTATGAGTTTCTAAATCTGCTATGTTGGCAAATTCCAAAAAGGAGGCGTGATTAGGCGTTCTTGGTCTCCTGCTGAAATTTCTATCGACACTTGCTCATCTGGGGAATATTAAAACTCAGCGTCGGGGCATTGTGAAGCATCAGGAAAGGAGTGATTTTTTAAAGGTGAGGGGTTTTAAAATTTGGCTTTGCACCTGAATGGTTCTGGATGGTAATCCATTTTGCACCCCACTGATTTTCAATTTATAAGTGGTGGCACCTGATTGAATTGTCTGACCCCTGGCTCACTGTCTGCAGGGAACCCGGCGTGCAATAATTTAGACAGTACCTTATTGTAAATCATATCTGGACAAGCGCCCACTGCCAGTTATTGGCAGTCACACCTCCGATGGGACAGACACTGTCTAAAGAGGCAAAGTTTGGGAAAAATGTTATTACGCTCTTTTCCTTTGATCTGTAATTTCTCAACTCCTCTGCCTCTGTCCCCTTAGGTTTGTACTCTTGAAGTCTCTCAAACGCTCTACCATCCCCCCAACCAGATCTCCCTGTCTTACTTCTTCCCTAACTTCCTGAAAAGGTAGTCTCCCAGTCTCTGTTTTCTCAACCCTCATTCATACTTCAACCACATGCTCTCATTTCCATAACCATTTCCAATAATAGCACCGCCTCCCATCCAGTCTACGACATCACAAATCCCATGATTAGCCCCCAAGCTTTCAGGGCTCTAGTGGTGCCCCTCCTCCCTGATGTCCAGCTGGTCAGCAAATTCCATCAGTTCTACCTCAGAAATGTCCCTGGAATCCAGCCTGCCCTCTTTGTCCATACCCCCTCTACCGCAGTTGTGTGAAAACAATGAGTGAACTCAACAAACAGTCACATTTACTTACTTGGTAGGAGAGGCTTGCTAATTGCCTCATAGACCAGTGGCTTCCAACTTTACTCATGTCCTGCTGCACGTAGAAAAGAGGTGTGCAAGGCACTGGGGATAGGCAGACAGGCTGTAGGACCCGGTCCAGCTTCCCCAACGGCTGAAGGAACCACACGCCTGTAACCCATTCATGGCTTCTGTACTTGTCCCACCAGTGGGACACTCTTACTTATCCTTTCTCTAATGCAATTAAGTAGCTCTTTTTAGAATCATCATGCCTATTTTAAGAATAAAAAAATGGAAGCTCAAGACTGACTCGACCAAGGGAATAGCAGTGCCAGGGTTAGAACCCAGAATAGTCTGATGGGAGTCTCCTCCACCAGGCCACGCTTCACACTGTATTCCAGTCAGACTGTATTCCAGTCCCTCTCACACACACAGGATGAACCCCACACTCCTGACAGAAAATCCCAGCCCCAATTCCAGCTCTTCTTTGGCCCCAATCATTACACACCCTAGGCTCCAGCCAGGAATTCTCCCCACCCTGCCCCAATTATGTGTTATCTGCTCATGACTCTGCCCCTCCTCTCCTCCTTGCCTTTCTTTCACCTGGTGCACACCTACAGCTTCTCAGCAAAGGCTTCCTTGCATCTAGGACAGCACCCAGCAGTTGGCATTCAACCACCCCTCCCTCTTCCCCTCTATGCTCCTACCCTACTGCAGCCAGTGCCCCAATGGGCTGCGATTTATCTGTTTACACACCTCACTCCCCCTACTGGATTATGAGTTTCTGAAGGGCAGGGACTTGGCTTATTCATTCATCTTTATCTCCCTGGTCCCCAGCACAGGATGAGAAACAAGAACACACACTTTAAAGAAAGGAATGAATAATCTAAAGCGCCCTAAGACCAGAGTGAGCAAGGAATCCAACTGCTTCTATTATATGCGAGGGATTAAAATAATTGAGGCAAATTAGAATGTCATGAATCAAAGGAAGTGATTGTTGCAGAACTCTGGAGGCCTACAGCAAACATTTCTTCTCTGTCTGGACAACGTAAGAAAAGGCTTGTCAATCACACATGAGCGTGGAATAGACTTTCACTGCACTTTGTAAAGGTAATCTGAGGGACAACTAGGTCAGTGGTTTTGGGCTGGCGGGGGGGAGGGAAGAGGAAGAAAAGAAAGAGAAGAGGAATATATAAAGGAGAGAGCGTTGTTACGTGAATACCATCAGCCACTGCCTTGGACAGGGACAGTTGGGCAGCTTGTGCCCTGCATAAGGGCCCCTCCCAGGCAAACATGATGTTAAAGTCTGGCTACTGCTCCCCTCACCAAGATGTGCGCCCCCGTAGGGTATGTATGGGATGGCCCTGCCTTTGTCGAATCGATGCAAAGATGTCACGTAAACCAGAAGCCACCCTACACTCAGTAACTCAACATCAAACGAAACCCTCCCTGGACCCAGCTTTGGAGACACAAAACAGGATCTCCCCAGGAACAGCCAGACTGGTGCCAGTCACTCATGTCTGAGAAAAGTACCCGATTTCCCAGCTAAGACCAAATTCTCTCGGCCTCAAAACAAACTCAAAAAGTGGCCCAGGGTCCGCGCACTCTGAGCGCCCCTCACCCCCAGCCCATCTGGCCGGTGAGGGAAGAGGCCACTTGACAGGAGCGGGGAGCTGACCGACGGGCACCGCGGGCAGCCAGCCAGGGAGCCTGGCTGGAGAACACCTCCCGGCAGCCCTGCTGGAGGCCCTCGCTATTTGCTTTGCCTCAGGGAGGCAAGCATCCTGCCTTTGACAGCAATTAAATTTGAAAGACTCAAATATTGCTGAAGAAGAAAGGCAAAATATTTACCCATGTGTCTGCAGGTCCTGTCAGTGTGCTGGGCTTTTGTCAATACAGGCGCCATCTGGGCACCAAATTCGTGTGCCCAGAATGTGGGCTTCCAATACAAACAGATTTTCCTGCAAAGAACAAGTGCACAGGGGCTACCTGAAAGGCATCAAAGCCCATGACCTTCCCCGACTCAACTCGTGCATTCCAGCCCAGAGACTGTGCTTTTTCCACCTTTGGAAATTTCAGCAGGGGTGGGGTGGGGGGGGTGCGGAAAACTGTTCGGTGAGACAGCAAGGGTGTCCCCCTCCCCTCAGCCCCCGTGGGCCATCTGGGACTTTATACCTCCAGCCAGGTTCTCCCGTCTGAGTTGATGACAGGGTCCCAGGGAGAAAGGACACCCAAATGGGTAATTGAGGAGAGTTTCCAAAAGGGACAGTTTACAAAGCTGAGCACAGGCTGTAAAGAGATCGGCCAAGGATGCTGCAGTGACCTGGGGCTGCAACACAAGGATGGGGTGCAACCCCCAGGCCAGGAGACGCAGAGGAGGGAGCGTCACCAGAACCTGGAGAGGGTGGCCGTGGCAAAGAGGTGATGCAGGCTTCGGAGAGGGTCACGCCCACCTGCGGTGAGGGGCAGGGAATAAGCACCTGACCTCCCAGCCCCACCTCCTGCCAGATCCCCCCAGGAGGTGAACGCACCCAGAAGCTGGCAGGAGCAGGCCAACTCCAAGCACAGAGCAGGTACAAGGCGGGGACCGGACCCAAGGGGCAAACACAGGCATCCAGCCCACTGTCGCCTTCTTCCTCTGTCCTCTCACATCTTCCTGGCTCTTTTTCCTTCTAAACCATCACTCCCGCTGCTATTAGTCCAATGCTAGCACAGTCCTCCTCCCATCCACCTCTGCCTCCAAGCCTCCAGTGGCAAAGGGAGAACAGGGCAAGACTGTTTCCATCCTTTTTCTCCACCTCAGACCCTTTAAGACCCAAAGCAGGTGAGTGATAATTCACATGAAGTACTAAATGCAGACCCTGCGTGTAGTAAGTGTTCAACAAATACTGGTTATTACAAATTGCTGCCCTAAAACTACTCACTCTAAGGGGGCAAGACCCCAGGAAACCAGAAATAATATCAGCAGCCAATGTTTTCATCGTGCTCCACACACACAGGGAGGGAAAGAGGCACGGGGTGGGGAGAGGGAGAGAGAGATTTCACAGGCAATAACCCTAGGAGGCTGGTAAGCAAGAGCTCTGATGTGCACCGGGCACATGAGGAGACAGAGACTGGAGGGGTCGGGAGAGATGGTGCACATGCTGTATTCTGGATTCCCACCATATTATACAATGCCAGCCCCCAATACTCTTTCCACGCGCATCTGCTATCCACAAGATGTGGTTTCCTCAGTAGTTGTAGAAGAAGTCCATTACTCCAGAGTAATATATATTAAGGGGAAACGTCCTCAGGCAGGGTGATTTTGGAGGCATTGCTAGGACCCAACCCCATACCATCTAAAACTGTCTTTCCATGGATTAAAGATCTGGATATAAGACCAGATACTATAAAACTCTTAGAGGAAAACATAGGCCAAACACTCTCTGACATAAATGATAGCAACACCTTCTCAGATCCATGTGTCAGAGTAAGGACAATAAAAAGAGAGATAAACCAATGGGACTTAATTAAACTTCAAAGTTTCTGCACAGCTAAGGAAACCCTAAACAAAACGAAAAGACAACCCACAGAATGGGAGAAAATATTTGCAAATGATTCAACTGACAAGGGATTAATCTCCAAAATTTACAAACAGCTCCTACAGCTCAACACCAAAGAAACAAACAACCCCATCCAAAAATGGGCAG
>PVHT020000237.1:5237683-5264058 GCA_004024745.2 Catagonus wagneri | reverse complement strand
AACATTTATAGCAACATGGATGGACTTAGAAATTATCATGCAAAGTGAAACCAGTCAGACAATTAGACAGCAACACCCAATGATACCGCTTACATGTGGAAACTGAAAGACACAATGAACCTTCTTACAGAACAGACAATGACTCACAGACTTTGGAAAACCTTGGTTTTTCAAATAAGACAATCTGGGGGGGTGGGGGGATGCACTGGGGGTTTGGGATACAAAATCTGTAAAATTGACTTGTGATGATTTATGCACACCTATAATTGAAATAAAATCCATTAAGAGAAAAAAATAAAATAAAATAAAATAAAACTGTCTTTCCAGAGGTCCCCCATGGCTCAGCTGTAATGAATCTGACTAGTATCCATGAGGGCATGGGTTCGATCCCTGACCTCGTTCAGTGGGTTAAGGATCTTGTGTTGCTGTGGCTGTGGTGTAGGCCAGCACCACAGCTCACAGCAACACTGTATCCTTAACTCACTGAGTAAGGTCATAGAAATGATATGAATCATTTATTCAACCTAGTTTAGAGAGCCAAGCCATGTAGCTGCCTCTATATTTTTCTGCTGAAAGCAAAGGAATTACTTGACTTATCCAACTGAGATGGTAATGAGCCCTGTCCTGAGCAGATCATGAGGCTAAAGGCGAAGTCCTAAAAACCTTCACCATGATGGAGTTCCCTTTGTGGCTCAGTGATTAACGAATCCGACTAAGAACCATGAGGTTGGGGGTTCAATCCCTGGCCTTGCTCAGTGGGTTAAGGATCAGGCGTTGTCGTGAGCTGTGGTGCAGGTTGCAGACGCAGCTCGGATCCCACGTGGCTGTGGCTGTGGTGAAGGCCGGCAGCCACAGCTCCTGTTAGACCCCTAGCCTGGGAACCTCCATATGCCACGGGTGCGGCTCTACATAAAGGCAAAAAGACAAAAAAAAAACACTGTATCCTTAACTCACTGATTAAGGCCAGGGATCAAACCTGATCCTCATGGAAACTAATCAGATTCATTTCCTCTGAGCCATGACAGGAACTCCTGTACCTGTCCATTTTAGGGGAGCGAGGCCAGGGATCGAACCCGTGCCCTCACAGATACTAATCAGGCTCATTAGCACTGAGCCATGACAGGAACTCTGACATCTGCTTTTTAAAGCTCTTTTAAGTAAGTCCAAAAGGGGTAGCACCAAGTCACTAACTGAGATTGTGCCTGAGATTCTGAAATCCCTTTCCTCCAGACCAGAGGGACCCTCTGCAGCAGAGCGGCCCTAGAGAGGCTGAGAAGGGCAATGGGCTGAGCAGGGTGGGCCTGAGGAAGAATCAGAACACAGGAACCCCCTCCCCAGCCCTCAGTTTAGAAGTGGAGAAGCAGGCTGGGTATGTGGTGGTCAAACTTATTTAGGAAAAGTTGAGTTTAACAACCTTTAAAAGGTTTATTTCTTGCAGGACTTTGAGTTTTTCATGTATATCGTGACTCTCCTAAAAGGGACAGTTCCCATCATGGCTCAGCGGAAACAAATCTGACTAGGATCCATGAGGATGCAGGTTCGATCCCTGGCCTTGCTCAGTGGGTTAAGGATCTGGCATTGCCAGGAGCTGTGGTGTAGGTCACATACGTACATGGCTCGGATCCCACATTGCTGTGGCTGTGGTGTAGGCCAGCAGCTACAGCTCCAATTTGATCCCTAGCCTGGGAACTTCCATATGCTGTGGGTGTGACCCTGAAAGAAAAGGGTGGGGGGCAGGTTGAATTCTCAAGACTCCTCTGACCCCAAATCCTTTTTTACAGTTTCTACCACTAGACTCTGAGTTCCTCAAAATCAGAAACCAGGTCTCTTGTTTGCATTTCTACCCCCAAGCCCAGGCAAGTAATTGGCAAATAAAAAGCCCTCAATACATATTTGGATGAATGGGGAATAGCTATCAGGGTCTGTTCTTTGATCAAATAGCCCACAAGGTAAAGGAAGGCAATGGCTGCGGGTATTTGCGGGCCTCTCTTCCGCAGCTGTGTCTGGGAGCTGCCTGTGAAGTAACAACAGGGATGGATGCCCAGCCAGGAGCTGTGTGAGCACGAGGCCATGAAGTCAGCTGGGATCTTTGTGGGCAGGACTACGGCCGTGGCTTTCGGTGCCCCAGCCCACCTCGGACTCCAGCTGCAGCTGCAGTGGGTGCTCCGTGCCACGCTGACGGCGCCATGCCGGGTCCCCGCCAGTCCCCTGCCTTGTGGCGGCTCACAGTCTACCTAGCCCCCCAGGGGCAGCCCACAGGAGAGCAGGAGGGTCAGTATGCACAAGAGAGACCCTCAACCAAGGGCGTGAGAGCCAGAGGGCAAACGCCCCACGCCCTGGAGGATGACCACAAGGTGCCCTCTGCACAATTTCAAAGAGGGTGGCCCGGTCCAAACCCAAACTCACACCAGGAACTGGCTCAGTATTGTACCCTCTGTCGGTTTCTTGGCTCTCCCCTCCTGGGAACTCCCTCAAAGTCCCTGTCTTGGGCTCTGCTTTGGGGGGACCCAAACTGTGAAGAATAACCACCTGGAGGAGAGTACAAATGGTCTACATATTTGACAATAGGGTGGACGGTAATCAGTAAAAGGAGTTGGTCCCACTCGATCCCGAGGTCCCTGCGAAGGGTCCCACAGGAGCCCAGGGCTGCGGCAGGCTCTGCTCCTTCTCCACCTCCCTCGTTCCGCATGTTCTTCTCTGCGTGATCTCCAAGCATCCTCAAGACACAGCGATGGGCTCCGGGACCACTTCTGAGCGTCCACGTGTTTCTTCCATCCCGTTTCATCTCATGTCCTCCTCACAGCCACCTGGGAGGTAGATATGCTGGCTCAAATCCCCGTTTAACCGAAGGAGGAGAAAGTTCAGACAGATGGAGACCATCCCAGGAGCCACTCACCCAGCAAGGAGAAAAGCCGGGGTCTGGGTGTGAGCACAGAGGTTTCAGATGCCACAGCTGGAATGATTCACTGCCTGGCTGGAGATTTGTTGGGCACAAGGACTATTTTGCAGCCACAGTGCCCTGTACATGGAGGAACCCGACACATCCACTGATGAAGGAAGAAAGGATGTCCTGTCTGCTGCTTTTCTTTACTCGGTGTCAACTGCGCAAGAGAGCACCCAAGACACTGGGGTCCATCCTGCTGACCCGCCCTGGCCTCAGTCTGTGACAGCGTTCGTCCTCATGGCCTCACTTGGACATCTGTCTTCCCACTGGGCTGGCAGCTCCTTTTTTTTATATTTTCTTTTTAGGGAAATACCTGCAGCATATGGAAGTTCCCAGGCTAGGGGTCGAACTGGAGCTGCAACTGCCAGCCTACACCACAGCCACAGCAAAACAGGATCCAAGCCATGTCTACCACCTACACCAGAGCTCATGGCAATGCTGGATTCTTTTTTTTCTTTTTCTTTCTTTTTTTTTTTTTTTGTCTTTTTTAGGGCTACACCAGAGGCATATGAAGGTTCCCAGGCTAGGGGTCCAATCGGAGCAACCCTGGATCCTTAACCCACTGAGCGAGGCCAGGGATTGAACCCACGTCTTCACGGATACTAGTCAGGTCCGTTAACCACTGACCCATGATGGGAACTCCACAACACTAGATTCTTAACCCACTGAGCGAGGCCAGGGATCGAACCCACATCCTCACAGACACTATGTTGGGTTCTTAAGCCACTGAGCCACAACAGGAACTCCCAGGGTTCTGGCCCAAGGCCTGTGCTCTGTGCCTAGCAGGTAGAAAGATTACGTTGAAAGTAGAAAGAATACATTGGGAAGAAAAACTGAAAGCCAACCTTAAAAAAAAAAAGGTATAACCAACTCAGGTTCTTATTCGGACTTCAACTCCTCTTTAAAAGGCATTTTCTCAAAAAAGAAAAGAAAAGAAAAGAAAAAGTTAAACTTACACCTTAGAAGGAAGAAGAATAGAAAGATTTTCCTTTAGCAAATCAGGAAAGCCCCTATTAGATTTATTAGCATTATCAATGGTGGATTCTTTAGCCGCTGCAAGAGTGAGGGTAGAGTTTAGAGAGTTAAAAGTTTGAGATGAGAAGCAAAACCAGGTCCCTGGCAAAAGGGGAGGAGAGCAAACCAGGGATGTTCTCGGGGTTCAAGGAGGGCAGACAGGGCTGGGTCCCCACGCGGGGGCAAGAAGGGGAGAGGCAGTGAAGGGGGGGTGCCTTGGGCAACTCCAGCCAGCAATGTTTACAAGAGCTGGGAGATTTCAGATGGCTCTTCGCAAAAGCTTATTGCAAGAAATCTCCCCACCTGCCTCCCACAACCACTCCAGTGCCTCCTGCTCCTCCCAGATGTTCTGAGCCCAGGGATTTGCAAGGCTTGGAGCTGCTGCAGGCCCAGCCAGAGAGAATGTTTTCTTTCCTTTATGCCCAGGAAAAGTGTTACCTACGTTTTTATTTTTAATGCTTTCAAACACGTCCCATTTGGTGCACTTTGTTTTTCCGTGTTTGTGGTATCGCCGTGGCCTTTTAATGTTGCTTTGTACACGTTGCATAGACAGGCTCCTGAATATTTAATTCCTTTCCATTCAGTGGGACATAAATGTTGGTTATGAGCCCTGCTCAGGGGGCCCCTGATTTACGCACACAAATTGCATTCTTAAAAACCCTGCTCCCAAAGGCCAGGCCTCCACCCACACCCCACCCCATTTGACTCTGCACCCTGTCCCCCAACATTTCTGCTGGCGACTATTGTAACACAATTATTTGTATATTCATCATGTATTTCTCCCTGTAGTAAATGCTTTAGGATAAGGGAGTTTGTGTTTTTTCATCTTTGTTCTCCCGAGGGCCAAAACGGTGCTCTGAGTATTATACAGTTGACCCTTGAATGACACAGGTTTGAAATGCATGGGTCCACTTATTCATAGATTTCCCCTTTTTTTTTTTTTTGTCCTTTTAGGGCCGCACCCGAGGCATGTGGAAGTTCCCAGGCTAGGGGTCGAATGGGAGCTGTAACCACCGGCCTACACTGCAGGCACAGCAACTCAGGATCCAAGCCACATCTGCGAACTACACCACAGCTCATGGCAACGCCAGATCCTTAACCCGTTGAGAGAGGCCAGGGATCCAACCTGGGTCCTCATGGATGCCAGTCAGATTCGTTTCCACTGAGCCACGATGGGAACTCCACATAGATTTTTTTTATTTTTTCAATAGTAACAACTACAGCACTACACAGCCCGAAGTTGGCTGAATGGGGGATTCAGAGGAACTTTGCATACAGATGGGATTTCAACTACAGGGAGGGTCCACCCCATTGTTCCAGGGTCAACAGTCACTCATTTGAACGAGAGCCCCTGTTCAATGAATGCTTTCTATGTATGCTTTCTATGTGCGAAGCACTGTACAATGTGCCTCATTACACATTTCCTCATTTAAGCCGAAGAGTTCAGTCCCGTTACTACCCCCATGTCACCGATGAGGACAGAGAGGCTTAGAGAGGTCCCTTGCCTGAGAACGCAGAGCGATTACTCTGCACAGGATCAGCCCTCCTACCAGGCCCCCTAGCACCGCACTTTGCCCAGTTGCCAAGAGGAACTGGGAAAAATCAAGCTCTTCAGAAAGAGAGGGACACTCCAAGATTTTCGATCGGAAACAAAGCAAAACTTTTCTATAGAGGCAGGGATTTCCCGCCTCTGCAGGCTTTGCTGCTCTTATTAGAGTAAGACAAGTTTGCTTCCTGAGCTCCCCTAACTGGAGCTGGCGAGAAGACAGCTCCTGGTGGCGCCTGAGGAGGACAAGAGAGCGCGTCTCCCCCCACCCCACCCCACCCGGCCACAGCCCTGTCCCCAGTCTCAGGACAAGCCACTCACTAGCCGGGGCTTGGAATAAGTTACTCAGCCTCTCAGAACCTCCTCTCTTCATATGCAAAATGCAGATAATAAGAGTGTCTTTGCTCCTAAGATTGATGAGCAATGAAAGAGATAGCTTAGGCAAAGCCTGCTCGAGAGTAAGTGCTCAATAAATGCTCATTTGTCAGTTCTGCCTCTGGGACAAACACCCACTCCCATACGACAGTCCATGAATATTCAAGACGGCTCTTGTGCCTCTCCTGCCCCAGCCCCTTTTCTTCCAGTTGAGCATGTCCAGGTTCTGTGCCCACACTCACAGACCCCAGCACCGTCCTTACTGGGCAGGCTCGAGGTCCAGCTACGTGTCATAACCTCTCCTAGAGCAACACTGACCACAATCAGTAGTCAAAACCTATAGGACCACAAGCTCCCCTGGTCTGGGAGCTCTAACCATCAGCGCAGCCTGGCTCCCTGTAAGCGCTGCGGGCAGCCGTGCCACCGGCTGGTCACATGCCCGCAGGGCAGGGGGCAGTCAAGTGCTTTCCTGCAGTGAAGCCATTCAGCCAACATGCACTTGGGCAGCTTTCTTTTCTCACTTGGGATTGTTTCTTGTATTTTGGTTTGCTTCCTCCTGGGGGATCTTTTTCTGGCTCCAAAAATCCCCTAAAGAAATTTTCGTGGGTTTTTTTCTTTTTGCTTTTAATATTTTTATTAAAGTATAGTTGATTTACAATGCTGTGTCAATTTCCGCTGTACAGCAAAGTGACCCAGTCATACATATATACATACATTCTTTTTCTCATATTATCTTCCATCATGTTCTATCACAAGACCCTGAAGAAATTTTTGGATCATGAGCCTATTCTTCCCTAAATTAGCCATCAGTCCAGCAGACCACCCCAGCCTCATCCAGTTCATCACAAAAGCCCCTCAACAGGGCAGCACTGAGGGCAGAAAACACACACACACACACACACACACACACATTTCCTTATGACCAGAAATCAAGCCATTAAGAGAAAGCCCCTCGGGTGTGACCACGGAAACTGCCATGAATTCACATCCCCGCCTCACCAGGCCCATTTTCACGACTGGTGCACCAGATGTCAGGAGACAGCCTGTCCGCAATGTTTCATCCATCCACCTGTATCCACAAAGAACTGTATCCACAAAGGAGATGGGCTTGCCAACACTCCAGTAAAAAAGAACAAAATAAGACCATTTGCAGCAACATAGATGAACCTAGAGATTCTCATCTTAACTCAGTCAGACACAGGAAGACAAATACCTTGTGATATCCCTTATAGGCGGAATCTAATTAAAAAATGGTACAAAACTTACAAAACAGAAACAGACTTAAAGATCTCAAAACCAAACCAAAGGGCAAAACGTTGTGGGGAGGAGGGGAGAAGGCTAAATTAGGACGTTGGGGTTAACATACTGCACATAAAACAGATAAGTAACAAGGACCTGCTGTAGAGCACGGGGAAATCTATGCAATACTCTATAAAAACCTACATGAAAAAAGACTGTGAAAAGGAATGGATATATGTACGTGTGTAATTGATTCATTTTGCTGTGCGCCCCAAATTAGCACAACTTTGTGAGTCAACTATATTCCAATACATTTTTTTAAAAAGAAGCCTCCCTGCTGGGTGGCCACCATGTCCCCCAGTCACCCCCTGGAGCACAGTGCCCATGCCTCCAACTCCTGCTCCACCCCCAGGCTCTTCTCATCTGTTTATCAACTGCATCCCTTGACTGGACACTGTAGCATCTAACATGTCACCATCTACTGTGCTAAAGGTCGCCTCCTCTTTCGTGGGATTACAACCTTTTTATCCTCGTTTCCTTATTCCTGGATTCTGACTGTCTTTTCCCCCTTCCTGTATCTTTTTGCATTTTTTTTGTTTTTTTCTTTTTTGTCTTTTTCAGGGCGGCACCCATGGCATGTGGAGGTTCCCAGGCTAGGGGTCTAACAGGAGCTGTAACCACCGGCTTACACCACAGCCACAGCAACGCGGGATCCGAGCCTCATCTGCAACCTACACCACAGCTCATGGCAATGCCAGATCCTTAACCCACTGAGCAAGGCCAGGGATCAAACCCAGAACCTCATCGTTCCTAGTCGGATTCGTTAACCACTGAGCCATGATGGGAACTCCCTGCATGTTTTCAACAAGACATTTTTAAATGTCATTACATAATAACTTCCTCACAAAAGGACATAAAGAACAAGGCATCACCATGCTGGCCCCACAGCACCCATCTTCACTGCAAGAAAGATGGCTGCCTTTTTTCCCCATTTGCTCATGTATTTTCCAGCCTGAAACAGGCTGCTTGCGGAAGAATGAGAAGGTGAGGAATGGTTTTAAATTACCAGTTGGGGTGTAGTAAATAATCTGCTCCCTTATTCCCATCACATCCCTAATGACCTTCCGGAAAGTTCAGAGCCCCGAGCTGCTACTGTCCTCACCAAGGCCCCCTCCCACCCCAAGGCACCAACACCCCATGCACGAGTCTGCAGCTCCTCCAGGAGCAGTTTCAGTGGGTTGAAAAGCACCATCAATCTCCAGGCCCTGACAGACAGTAGAGGCGAGAAGGAGACCAAATCCGGTTTTGCACTGGAAAACAATGAGCTCATGCTTTCTCTCCGGGGACCCAGGAAGTGGAGACAGATCTGGAGATGGGGAGACAGTGATGGAGACGGGCAGGAGGGATGAGTGATGTGCAGCAAAGAGGGAGGAGGCCAGCCTGACACTTTTTGGATGTCACTTTTGATGATAAGAAGCCCCAGCTCTCCGGCCAGAGGGAGACATCCATTTTCTTTAAATGAAGGATCCAGCATGAGACAGTTGTCCTAAAGGGGAGGAACGGGGAGAAGATAAGCAGAGCTGGAAATGCTTCATTCCTGCTCTTGCAGAGAAAAGTAAGACGATGGTTCCCAAGTGACCAGAACTGCGGATGTCAGGGCAAGGATGGTTCTAGTTCTCCCTGGCCCTGTTCCTCCGACGTGGGGTCCAGATCGGATCGTGGACACTGTCAGCTTTTGTGATGGAGGTTCTGACACCCTCAGGCATGAATCTCTGTAAGGCCAGGAGTGGCCTTACAAAAAATGAGAGAATTCAGGCAGCCGCCCAGAGGTTGTCAAAGAGCTGAATGTTTGGTTTCAGCTAGGGGTAAAAAAAAAAACAGATTTCCACTTCTCATCTTTAAAAAATAGTTATGTAATGCTTTCTATTTTTATTTTTAATTTTTTTTGTCTTTTTAGGGCCACACCCGTGACACATGGAGGTTCCTGAGCTAGGGGTCCAATTGGAGCTGCAGCTTCCAGCCTACGTCACAACCACTGCAATGCAGGATCCAAGCTTCTTCCACGTGTGACCTACACCACAGTCCACGGCAACGCTAGATCCTTAACCCACTGAGCGAGGTCAGCGATCAAACCGGAGTCCTCATGGATGCTAGTCAGGTTCATTAACTGCTAAGCCATGACGGGAACTCCTGCTTTCCCTTTCTAACAGTTAATTCAGAGAGAGGGACAGAGAGATTTTGTGTGTGTGGTGTGTGTGGGTGCGTTTGTGTGATGTGTGTCTGTGTTTCTGTGGGGCGGAATGTTTGTGTGGTGTGTGTGTGTATGCGTGTGTTTGTGTAATGGATGTTGTTTGTGTGGTATGTGTGTGTTCATGCACGTGCGTAAGTGTGTGGGGGGGTTGGTGCGTTTGCGTGGTGTGTGTGTGTTTGGGTGGTGTGTGTTTGTATGGTGTGTGTGTGTGTGTGTGTGCACGCGCTGTGCGTGTTTGTGTGGTGGGTGTGTGGATGTTTGCGTGTGTTTGTGTAGTGTGTGTGTGTGTGTGTGTGCGCGCGCGCACGCACCTGTGTGTGTGTGTGTGTGTGTGTGTGTGTGTGTGTTTGAGGCAGGACTGGGGGAAGCTGGGCTTACCACCTGAGAAACCAAACCCTGTTCATTATTTTACTCTTAAACTTGTGTGCTTTAGCCAAAAGCTGAATGGTAACTGAAGATTGCAGAATGAACAAAGAAAGCCCAAACAGATTAGTTATGTTTTCCTTATGCCTCTGCTCACAAAAATGACTATTTTTCCTGTTTAAATTAAATGCCTTGTCTAGATTAAAGATGTTAATTAAAGTGTTAACTTAGCCCAATTCACTAGTTGAAATGAAATTCAAAAACCAGACATGAAAATATGAATAATGAATTGTTCGCCCTTCCCCGCTGTGTCCAGCAGCGCTATTGCGGTCGAGAGCCTGGACACAGGAGCCAGATTGCCTGGGGTCAAATCCCAGCTTTGAGACGCCCTGGGTGAGTGATCATGGCCAAAGGAATAAAGCCCTCTGTGCCTCATGCCTTCACTTTAAGCAGATGTGATACAAACATCTACCGCCTTAGGGGTGCAGTGAGAATTCGGTGAATTCATTTAAGTAAAGCACTTAGTAGCGCTTACACCTTCTAAGCTCTCAGTGCTGATTACTGTTACCAGGTATGCAGCCATGCTGCATCACTGCACAGGACGCAGGTTTATTACATGTGACAGGGGCCAGGTGAAGTTCTTTAAGACACACAGAACGCATGTACCTGGCACGTTTCAGCAGAAGAAATGGATGTCCTACAAGATGGGTTCCCGCACCCCGCCTTCTTCCCGCCTCACGCTTCCTCAGCTGTGGTTCTGGCAGTCCCTCACCCCAGCTCCGGGCACTCCCCCGCAGGCTCCATCTCTGGCTACACCCCACCACCCTGCTCCTGCCTCAAGGGCTGAGCACCCCCAGACGCAGCCCCCTCTCAACCTGCTTACACCAGCAAGCTGCCAGAACACGTCTCCTGCCCCCTAAGACCCTCTCAGACACAGCACAGGCATCACTGCGACCGCATAGCACCCAGTGCAGGCGGCCACCCACATCCAGGAAAGGGGCAACTTAGGAAAACCTTTGACCTGTGAAGATGACGCTTCTTCGCTGGACAGGTGTCCCCTAGCACTCACTTGGTGCATCACTACCTGGTCCACATCAAGATGGAATCCCCCGTTCTTTAACTTTCTGGAAATGCTGCCCCACATCCCACCTCACGATCAAAATAGCAAAACCTGACAGAGTCAGATGACACCAAGGTTTGGTAAAGATGGGAGCTTTCGGATACTGTTGTTAAGAGTAAAAATCGTTATGAACACTGGACAAAAACTGGGTAAACTGGAAACAGGCCCTGCCGTCCAAAATCAGGCTCTTAGACAAAGTCCTGCATAGGTGCACAGGGAGGAGGAAAGTGCAAGAATGTTCTATATAGTGTTGCTTATAGGAGTTCCCATCGTGGCTCAGTGGTTAACAAATCCGACTAGGAACCACGAGGTTGCGGGTTCGATCCCTGGGCTCACTCAGTGGGTTAAGAATCTGGTGTTGCCGTGAGCTGTGGTATAGGTTGTAGACGTGGCTTGGATCCCGCGTTGCTGTGGCTGTGGTGTAGGCCAGCAGCTGTAGCTCTGATTGGACTCCTAGCCTGGGAACTTCCACATGCCGCGGGTGCGGCTCTAAAATAAAATATAGTGTTGCTTATAAAAAAATATATGTAATGAAAACCTAAAGGCATATCAAGTAGGAGAAAGTAGAGGTGGTTATATTCACATGATGGGATATTATATGATATTTTAAGTGAATTAATCATAACTGTACACAACAGAGACAAACTTCAAAATACAATATTGAGTGAAAATAGAACTGTTAAGCGTATACGTACTTTTTTGCACTTTCGTATTTTAGATTCTCTCTTCCCACAAAATGTAGTCCCTTGTGACCCAAGGAGAAAGAACACAGTCACCTCAAAAGGAAATCCACTCCGTCACCTCAACAAAATCAAAGCCACGATATCCAAGTATTAGCGGTGGGAGACCCCCCGGGGGGCTCGGGCTCACCTCTCACTGATCTTCTCCCGGTTAGTCTCTCTAACCACCCGAGAGCCCCATCTCACCTCCACTGCGTGTGGGGGTGGGGTGGGGATGGGGGAGGGGAGGGGGGTTGGGAGGATGGATGCTGAGGGGCAAATGACAGAGACACAGGGAAGCACCAGGGAACAGAGGACGTAGTGCCAGGGGAAGGGCGGGGCGGGGAGGTCACAGGTGGCTGAGGACATCAGGCAGAGCTGATGGGGGAAGAAGACCACACTGTTCAGCCTGGGGACTGGAGAGCACGGGGGAGAGGGTAGCCTGGGCCTTGCCCACGTCCGAGGAGTCCGCAGCCAGCACGACAGGAAACAGGTTGCTCCGCAGGCAGAGCCTGGCGAGGTCCCACAGGGGCTGTTTGGGCTGGTGGCGGAGCACTGAGGGGACAGCTCAGGCAGGGGGCTGCAGTGGCTGTCCAGGCCCCAGAGCAGGGCAGGAGTACGACCGGAGGTGTGGACAGAGAAGATACCTGTGGAGCCCTTGAGGTCTACACTGGCTTCCTGAACCCTTGGATTGGACCCGCTCCTAGCAGGGGCAGGCACAGCACCATCTTCCCTGCACTCTGGACCAGCTCTCCCGCTGCCGCTGAGTCCAACGGCTGCCTGATTTCAGAGCACAGGGGCACAGAGGTAGCAAGTGGGTACCAAATGCCTCTGGGACCCCTGGCATCCAGACTGACAAGCTGGGTAAGTGCGAATCATCCTAATGGAGTTACCTGTTCCTTGAAAGGTTGCCCCACTCCTCCCTAAGTGCGGTGACCATCCCTCCCTCAAGGCTTTGCATCCAGGGCTTCACGGAGGTTCGGCAGCCAGAGCCTGGAAGCAGAGCAAGGCAAGACAGACAGACAGCTGTCTTTAATCTAGTTTTGCAAGGACTCCAGCAGCCGCTCCATTCACTACAATAAACAGAATGGGTGCAGTCTCAGCCTGGCAAGGAGGCTTTCTGAAGGGGACCCAAGATCCAAAGAGCAGAGCCAAGAGCAGGAGCGCTCTGACGGAGGGGCTGGAGGCAGAGGAAAAGCCAGGGCAAACCCCCATCATCAGAGGCCAGGGTGAAGCAGCAGGTGGGGGTGGAAGGGCTAAAGGAGGGCAGGGGAAGCTAGTCTTGGAGGAATTTCCACTCAATTATATTTTTCCTGCTTACAAAAGATGAAATGCATAAAGTTTTTTTTTTTTTTGTCTTTTTAGGGCTTCACCTGCAGCATATGGAGGTTCCCAGGCTAGAGGTCAAATCCGAGCTGTAGCCGCCAGCCTACACCACAGCCACAGCGATGCCAGATCCAAGCCGCGTCTGTGACCTACACCACAGCTCACGGCAACACTGGATCCTTAACCCACTGAGCGAGGCCAAGGAACAAACCTGTGTCCTCATGGACGCTAGTCAGATTTGTTTCCACTGAGCCATGACAGGAACTCCAAGATTTTTTTTAAATCAAAACAAACATCAGGTAGCAAGGTGCCACCCCCAGAGAGTCAGTACCCCAAATGTAGACTGTGGAGATGTTCCGGGAAAAGAGAGCGACAAGGAGCCTGGGGCCTGAGGGCAGGTGTGAAGCCAGCAAAGCGCGTGGAGCCTGAACCGCTGAGCTAGACACTGAAATAAACACATGAAGACAGAGAACACCGCTTGGAGAGTCCCCATTCTCTCCTATTTCCGGTCTGAGCGGCAGCAACCCCCAGCTGGTTCCGAGGGTACCTACCTGGGTCCTTCCTTCTGCTGGGCCAGCGGCTCCCAGTTTTCTCTTCCCCAGTCATGTCACCTGTGTGACCCTGCCACGCCTGACGACGGTTCTTTTCCGGCCTCAAGTGTATCTGCCAGTCTCAGCCCCTCCCTGCCCCCTTCTCCTCTGCCTACTTGAGGCTTCCCTTCTCCACCGGCTCCTCTGTCCCCGCCGCCCACCCACCCCCGCAGGCTTTGGGAGCCCTGCCTCTCACTGCTGCCTGGTTGGTGGGTATTGTGAAGTGAAAGAAGAACGGAACCAGAATTCAGGAAATCCCAGGTTAACTCAAAACATGTGGGAATTTACTCGATAGCACGTATTAGTGCGCTTGAGCTGTCATCATGACGTGCCTCCGACTGGGTAGATTAAACTACAGTTATTTATTTTCTCACAATACAGAGGCCGGAAGTCCAAGATCAAGGTGCCAGAGTTGCTTTCTCTTCCCTGGCATACAGGTGGCTGCCTTGTCACTATGTCCTCATGTGGCCTCTCCTCTGTGATGCAAGGAGAGAGAAAAAGCACTTGGTGTCTCTTCCTCTTCTTGTAAAGATACCAGTTCTATCCAGTGAGGGCCCCAACCTTACAACCGCATTCAACCTCAAGGTTCCATCTCCAAATCATCACATTGGGCTTCAACATATGAATTTTGAGGGGACACAATTCAGTTCTTAGCATAGGAATAGTGGCAACTTAAATCGGTAGAGAAAAGATGGTTTATTCAATAAATGGTATTCCCCAAACTGGCTAACCTTCTTGGAAAAAAAATTAAAGGCATACTTTGCACCTTAAGCTAAGATAAATTCCAAATAGATCAAATATTTGGGGGGAAAAAAAAAGTCAAGTCATAAAAGTACTGGAAGGAATCAAGAAAAAGCCGTTTGGTAGCCTTAGAAGGAGAAAGCCTTTATAACTACGAAATGAAATCCAGGAAAGAAAATATTAGTAAATTTGATGGCATAAAAACACAAAATGTCCACAGAGTAAAACCCACTGTAAATAAAATCGAAAGAAAAACCGAGGGAAATGTCTGCAACTCAGATCTCAAAGAACTAATCTCCTTCATACGTAAAAAGCGTCTACACATTGATAAGAAAAAGACCAACAATCCAATTTAAAAATGAGCAAAAGCTATGCATAGGCAGTTTATGAAAATACAACGTATCTTCAACATATGAAAAGATACTCAAGAGTACGCAAAATAATTACTAATTATATCTAGACTGGGGTGTCATTTTCAGTCACGCTCTGGCAGAGGTCCACAAGTTGGATGACACGCCTGCGGTGTGGAACGGGGAGGCACACCCTCACAGGCTGTCGGACTATAAATTTTGTAAATCTCTACCACCTCCCTGGAAGGCGATTCATCAATAGCTCTCAAACTTACACAAGCTCACTCTGACCCAGAAATCCCTCTTTTAGTAATTTGTCTGAGAGATGCAGGCGCACAGGTGTGAAATGACACGTGTACGAGGTTATTCACTGCCGCTTTTGCTTACAAGAGCAACCTAAATTTCCATCAGGAGGAGACTGGTTAAATAAATTACGGTCCAGCCACACAATGGAAAGCGAGACAACATTTTGAAAAAGACAAAACTCTTTCTAAACTGATACGGAAAGCCTTACGAGATAAATTAAGTGAAGATAAGCCAGGCGCAGAACAGCGTGTAGCGTATACTACATTTATACAAGGAGGGGGAAGGAGAGGATAGAGATGCAGAGGCAGGTACGTAGGTATATGCTTGCTCAAGCGTGAAGCATCTCCAGGAGGAAATCAGTAGTATTTCCTTCTACTCAAAGAGAATCGGAAGCTTGGGGAAATGAAAGGGAGAGAAACATTCTCCAATTTGTATTTTCTATAATCCTTTTAAATTTTGAAAACATCGAGTCCATGTTTCACCTACACAAAAAAGGGAATTATGATGCTAAAATCAAAACAAGGTAAAGTTGAGATCATAAAAAAGAAAACCCCGGCACTGCCGCAGCTCTGGCCAGGGTGGCTGGGAGGCAGGTCCTTCTCCACTCTGAACCGCAGATTCTGATCCCCGCCCTCTGGCTTCCACATCATGGCTGCTTGGCATTCAGCATGCCTGGTGGTCCTTGGTGGACCCCTCTTAGTTCTCACCACCCAGAGTCCTCCTCTCCCCACAATGAGTCACCCCTCTCTTAATTTTAAAAGCAGTGCTGACTCTTCCCAGAGAGACAGACTTTCTTTCTTCCTACCTTCCTTTTTAGGCCACACAAAGGCATATGGAGGTTCCCAGGCTAGGGGTCGAATCAGAGCTGTAGCTGCCATCCTACACCACAGCCACAGCAATGCCAGATCTGAGCCACATCCTACACCACAGCTCCTGGCAATGCCAGATCGTTAACCAACCGAACAGGCTAGGAATCAAACCCGCAATTTCATGGATACTAGTCAGATTCGTTACTGCAGAGCTACAACAGGAACTCCAGCCAGAGAGATTTTCATGAATGGCTGACATAGCTAGTGAATGAGCTGGTGGCCACTGCAGCCAGGCTCAGGTTGGGGCAAGGCCAGCACTGCCTCTCGCCGCTCATTCTGCCCTCTGTCCACCAGTCCTGCCTTATCCTCCCATGACGGGGGCCTGGCTCTGAGGGTCACTTAAATCACCAGTTCCTCCAAGCTGAGGGCTCCACTCTCCCCTCTCCAGGATGGACAGCTGCAGTCCTAGCCCTGGGTGAGCCCTCAGGAGGCTTAGGCACTGGCTGCCAGCCCCCCGCGCACTAACCCAGTGGCGCACAGCCCACCCCCAAGTTCCTGTTGCTCTACCTGTCTGTCAGCCAGGATGTCCCACTGGCTGGGCTGGCCCGTTTGTTTCCGGCTCCAGCACACCCTGGGAGGGCTTCTGCCACCCCTTGTGTTAGTGGTCGCCCCGTGGGTGCCCCTTCCTGTTGCTTGGCGGGTTCATCCTTCACTTCTGTGCCTCTCGTGGCCACCCTGTCAAAGCTCTGCTCCAAAAAACAGCTCTTCAAGTCTTGCCCTTGGCTGTGTTCTAGTACACTGTAGTGAGGGATTCTCTTTCATCATTTGATGTTCATTCTAGGCTATGTTAAAACAGCTCAGAAAAGCTCTTGTGAAGTTCTCGGCATACTCAGGCACCACGGCTGCCTAGAAGATGAAATGCCACTGCAGTGTAGACCTTCAGGGCTATGCTGGCTCCACCACTCCCCTCCCAAAAGACACAGAGACCTCCTTGCTTTGGGCTTCAGATTCCTTGTCAATTCCCTCATCACGAGGCCTGGCCCTCCTCAGGCAGCAGGACTGAGGGACACTGTCCAGCTTGGTATCTCCACCAAATGACTTTGGCTGCTTTGGCTGGGTTTCCTGGGTTTGGACAAGTACGTGACCTTGATTCTCTCCAGGCTTATCTTCAATCCACAGCGCATCCCAGACTTTCAAAGCAGCCTGTAATTTCTGTGCGTCCTCTTGTGTGACTACTTCAAGGTCATAATCACCAGCACAGAGCAATCAGCTTTCAAATGACTGTCTTAATGGATGTTGTTTGCAGCTTATCCTAACTAGAACGTAAGCTCATTTCTTTTTTATCTCCTCGTAACACCTAGGGAAGTGGGAGGCTCTGCATACAGATATGTGACGTGTGGAGAGTAAAAGGTACTGGGCTACAAGTCAAAACACTTAGTCCAAACTCTTCCACCTACTCATCATGCAAGTGTGGCAAATTCTCCCTGACTCAGTTTCCTCCATGTAAAATGAGAGCGAGGACACCTGCTCCACAGGGCTGTTGTGAAGGCTGAATGAGTTACGTATATGCAGGTGCAGTTCTAGCCAGGACACACAACATGGGGGTTAGTGATTTGAGAGTCATTTTACAAACATCAAAGAAGTCTACCCAGAAAATATGGGCTCTATACCATCCAAGTGGACTTGGGATGCTGCCACGGGGCCCCAGACTCAAGCCTCCTGAAAGATGCTGCAGAGCCAAGAGCCCTGAGACAAGGGCAGCCCTGGTGAGCCTACTCATCATCCAGTGGGAATCAAGGGACCCATCTTCGTAACAGTTCCCATAGTACCATCTCCTGGAAACCGCAGAAATCCTGCCTCACCTCAATTTCCTTCTAGGAGAAAGTGCTTCACCAGTTTTTCTCGATGCTTAGACAGCCATGCTGAACCACGTGACCCTCCACCTCAGCCTCAGGGTGGATCGGGGATGGGCCACCCACGACAAGGGCCCAGCCCAAGATGCGGAGCTAAGCTGATCACAGCTTCCCTACAGTGAAGCGATACCACAAACACTGAAAGAGCACAGCGAAAGTTGCAGGGGTGCCATTAAGTTAAACTGGCACCAAGGAAAACAAACGGAATAAAGAAAATAAGATGCAGGTCAGGAGTTTTCATTGTGGCTCAGCAGGTTAAGAACCCCAATAGCATCCATGAGGATGCAGGTTCGAACCCTGGCCTCACTCAGTAGGTTTAAGGTTCCGGTGTGGCCGTGAGCTGTGGTGTAGGTCATGGATGTGGCTCAGATCTGGCGTTGCTGGGGCTGTGGTGTCGGCCGGCAACTATGGCTCTGATTCGACCCTTAGCCTGGGAATTTTCGTATGCCGAGGGTGCAGCCCTAAAAAGACAAAAAAAAAAAAAATGCAGGTTAAAGTTATAAGGGAGGTAGAGAAGCAGGACTCTGGGTAGAAAGGCCCCAGGAGGGAAGGGATAGGATTCATGGCTGCACTGGTCCTTCACTTTCCCGGCTAAGATCCATCCTCAAATGACTTCTCTCCACTTTCCTAAGTTGTGGGTTCCTTGAAGTCAAGCCAGTCAGACCAGAAAACTCCTAGTACACTGACAAGGCAGCCAGTTTCCAAAATGCAGAGCATAACTGCTGGCACCGCCTTCTCAGTTCTTGGCATCTACCCGAACTCTAAGATCGGCTAGACTTGATAACCTTGACTCTCACCACGAACTGAAAGAACGGTCACCCTGACTCACTGATCATAGGTTCCCCCTCCCCCAAACCTTGTTCTCCTTTTTTTAAATAGTATCAAGACACAGAGGACAGGAAAGAAGACCAAGTCATTAAGGATCTAAAAGGTTAAGAAACTGTAGTTTCAAAAGGCAAGAATTTTCAGGGGAAGCTAATCGAGGACCAAAGTTCACATTTAATGTCATAATTAAGACCATCTTTGGAGCCGTGCTCCGTGTGGGGCTCACAAATGAGGTGCTAAATATCAGCTCCAGAGAAAGCCCTGAAAGCACCATGGTAACAGCCTAAGCCGTGACCACTGGGAGCTTTTGACACATCTGGGCACATCTGCAGGGTCAGGGGGGCAGGTGCATTGCAGCGCAGGGGAAGTGCTCATTGGAATGCAGAGTATCTGTGGTCCAGTCTCAGGAGTACCTGTCTCTTTCCCCTTCTGCACCTTCCAGATGTTTACTGGCACCAGGGACCAAGGAGACCATCAGGAAATATTCATCCTGAGGGAAGGCTCACTGTGCACAAGCTTGGTCCAAGGACAACAGCTCAGAGTGAGGGGAGGGTGATTCTAAATGTGGCAGGATGTGTTGCTCTGGAGTTCCTGGGCTCCTGGCTCCCAGGATTTGGGCCAGAGCTCTAGGAAACACAGGTGAAACCAACATAAATGACACAGCCAGATGTCAAAAGCCCCTGTAAAGAAAGGCACTGCCACACACACAAGGTAGCATGTGTTTGTGACCCACCAAACAGAAGAGCAGTTCTTCCCTCTCCAGTGAAATGACAGTCAAGAGCCAGGCTCCTAGAGTTTCCACTGAGGTGCAAAAGGATTGGCAGTGTCTCTGCAGCCCTGGGACACAGGTTCAAACCCCAGCCTGGCACAGCGGGTTACAGGATCAGGCATTGCCATGTCTGCAGTGTAGGTCGAAACTGCAGCTAGGATCCAGTCTCAGGTCTGGGAATTCCATATGGCATAGGGTAGCCAAAAAAAAAAGGAGCCAGGCTCCTGGGGTGTCGAGGTGCACAGCAAGCTGGACCAACCCATGTCTGGAACCGACTAGGACAGCAGAGGCACCCACTCATCAGATATGGAAAGTGGCAGGAGAGCCTAGCAGTGAGAGCAGAAGATGGAGGACAGGGGTGGGTGGCAAAGCGGACAGGTCTCAACATATTCTCTCACAAACATCAGAGCCCTCCAGGTAGCTCAAAGCCAAGAACGTTGGAAAGTATACACCAGCCACCTCTAGGACTTCCTGAACCCACTGGGAGGAGTGTCAGGGAGAAGGACCGTGAAAATTAGGACAAGCTAATCCATGCCTAAAACCTAAACCAAAACAATAAAGCAGGGGCAGATCGAGCACAGGCTCCGAACAGGTGCAAGTCAGTCAACAATGGTTCCTGAGTAACTGTGCAGGGCAATGGAGAAGACACGCCCTTCAGGACCTCATTCTACATTCGGAGCCGCTGCTCCGAATCAGACCCTTGAAAGAGTTGAACTCTACAGAAGAAAGTCACGAAGGACTTCTATCCTCTGGTAAAGACCCTCCTGGAAGAAACAGTTCCCAAGAGCATCAGTGCCAGGAGGCCAGTTGGGAGAGCCACCCAACTGGAAGTCGACCCCAGAGAGGGCCCGTTCCACCATGTCTGAAGGCGATATTCCTTTGCTGAGGCCAAAACCTGGCTTCTTTATGCCCTGAGGAGCCAGCAAGCCTTTATGCCCTGAGGAGTCAACCACGACTCTCAGCTCAGAACCTGACACTTCCAGGAAATGTTCTTGCTTCTGCAACATCATAACATTATGTATGGTCACAATTATCCATCATTCTGGTCATTAGGTATCAGGCACTGCACTAGGCACAGGGCTGAGAAGATTAACAAAACACAATCTCAGCCTCTGCGGTTTATAACTTAACTTGGGAAGGGGAGCAGAAAGGAGAAAAGAGGAAGGGAAGCTAGAAATCAAGTCCAGGAAAATATTAATTAGCAAACATAAAGAACAGTTTGATGATGAACACATCAACAGTCAAGGTATACATAGGTACCTCTAACGGTTTGAAATCAAAAAATGATACTTACTGACGTTTCTAATATGTTCAACCAACTATTTTTTCCCCTGGGTAACACAAAGAGCAAGTCCAGTCTGAGACCTGCCTGAGAATGAAAAGTTCTAATGAAAGAGAGAGCTCATTTTTACCATGGACCAAGTTGATTCCATGTGCGTTTTCAACAATTAAGGTAAAACAAAGGACCTGGAATTTGAGAGTGACCATGCGGCTGACAGGGTGAGCTGTGAAGGCTGCCAAAGATTAAGAGCTGTTTTCTCCCACCCTTGGTTCACTTAACCCCGTGCCGTTGAAAGATTTCAGGTCGTGGAGGAGGTCAGCAAGGACACAGCTTTTACACAGACACCCTCTGACTTAACAATTTGTTATGACTTGGAGTCAACATTGTTTTTATAATGAGGAATTTTAGCCAGTTAAGGTACATTACAACCCATTCACTCAAACACATGTCACTCTCCAGTAAAAAGCTCTGAGTAGGGGACAAAATTCAGGACTTTTGATATCCTTTAGGACTATTACTTCACAAATTTACTTCCATATCTCGATGAACACAACTGCGAAATGCTGACCTGCGAGCATCACTGTTCACATCATCTTTTCTATTCATTTCGCCCATTAACTCTGTCCAGCCACGTGACTCACTTCTCTTTTCTTCCCTGTGTGATTCCAGATGGGTCATTCCCTAGTATTGTACCTTAACCCAGTAGGAAGAGTCCTAAGAAGCTTCCTGGGGAGTTCTGTGACACAGCGGGTTAAGGATCTAGTACTGTCACTGCAGCGGCTTGGTTTGCTGCTGTGGCACTGGTTCCATCCTGGACCTGGGAACTCCCACGTGTTGTGGGCATGGCAAAAAAAAAAAAAAAAAAAGCTTCCTGGCTGCAAAAACGTGTTCTTAGGTATGAAGTTCTTCCCAATCATGGTGTCCTGAGGCCACAGCCCAGAAGGCATGCATTAGTCTGGCCTGATGCCCTGGGCACTTTCATGGTTCCAGATTCCTGACTTTCTAGACCCTACTTCCTAACTTCCTCTATATCAGCATCCTTGCAGGTCCCACTTCAAGGCATGAAGACCTCAGATGTGCAGCTGGGAATAAACAGACCTGGGTAAGAACAATTCAACTCAAGCCCTGAATGAGAATCATCAACAGTCCAAACATCACCGTCTCTAGTTAACAAACAACGGATCCAAGATGGCAGGTGGACTCTGGCAGTAGGACACTTTGGGTGGAGATGAACCTCCTAGTTGGGCAGCTGGCAGGACCGTGATCCTGGGAAGGGGATGACAGAACACGGAAAGTCTCAGCACCCAGGGAGGAAGAACTGCCAAGACTTAGGAAATGAGGGATGCAGTTTAGCACAGTGAGAGTCAAGGCCCATGTGGCTGCGGCTCCAAGTCCCAGCTCCCGACTGAACCTGAACACACTCTCACTGCAGATCTGAACTGGCAGAGGCACAATCACATGCAAAGGAATGTTAATGAGTAGCACCCTTCCAGAATTACAGCATAGGAGACAATCAACCCAGCCCACCGGTCTCAAAAATTTCCTCCCCCAGGAAGCCCGTCTACACGGGGCCCCTCCTTAGCCAGCCAGCCAGCCTCCATCAACCCTTCTCCAGTCAGCCTCTCTACCTTGCTCACCCCCATACTGTATATTTCCTCTGTCTGTATCTCATCATGTATCCACACACTTGTATCAAGAATTTATCCTGTGTTAATGCCTCAAAAGGCTTACAATCTATACGTTTAAAGATGTGTTTGTGAGCACATTATTGCAATGATACAAACTTGTATTTTTTTTTCTGGTCTCTCTGGATGTATAAAATAGCTCTAAAACTAAAATGTAAATTTCCCAGGGAAAGGATCACATCTTCTATGGCTTCTGAATTCTTGTCATCTTAGCCCGATACAGTCACTATCATACTTAGCCCATAAAGGATGGATGGGTGGATGGGTGGATGGATGGATGGATGGATGGATGGGTAACTGGAGTATGTTGTGGAATTTTTCTCATGCAGAGCCCTTTGGAATAGGATTTAGAAGCAACAGAAGGCAGGGAACAATAAAACCTAGAATTTTACAGCTGTAAATGACCTGGGAGATATATGATCACATTTCTAATCTCACAGGCAAGGAAACTAAGGACCAGAGGAATCAAAAGACAAGTCAAACAACTAGAAACTAGTAATAGGCATCTGGGGAACTAATGGAGAGGTCACTGTCTTCTGTCAGGCAATATCGAAAAGTAAAAGAATAACATTCCAAATAGAACCCATCGTTTGAATTTGGATTTGCAAGGTGAAATAACTCCTAAAGGTATGACCAACACTAACACAAGCTCTCTTTGACACACCAAGTCTACCAAGTGGGTGTGAATTTTGTTCCCATGAGAGTGACTAAGGAAAGGAGAGAGGGCAACTGCCAGGGTAGAGAGGAGAGGACAGGGCTGGAATGAGTGTCAGACTTTTGCATGTATTTGTATTCCATTTAAATTCTTAATGCTTTAAACAACATCCATAAGTTCTCCCCCCCCCTACCATTTTGACACAGAGATAAGCACAAAGGGAAAAAAAACAGTCTATATACTATTTCAAAGGTTTTCCTTCATGGAGAGTTAAGGACTACCAACCATTCACATCTTGTTAGTTGAATTAGATTGCTTTCCTCTTTAAAAAAATGGGCAGAAATGGGCAGTGGAGTGGGAGTCTATGGCACTGACGGTGAACAGGTCTGGGTGTGTTCAGACCTGGACAGTGTGAACGACACCAAGAGAGACAAATGGGGCTGGTGGGACATGGTTACAGAAGGGAAAATCAAGTGCGTTAAAGACTAAATTATATCCGGACAAAATTTTGAGTGAAAAAGATATATGTACCCCCTATGTTCACCGCAACACTATTCACAATAGCCAAGACACGGAAACAACCTAAATGTCCATCGACAGATGAATAGATTAAGAAAGTATGGTATATGTACAGAATGGAATACTACTCAGCCATAAAAAGAACAAAATAATGCCATTTGCAGCAACATGGATGGAACTAGAGATTCTCATACGAAGTGAAGTAAGTCAGAAAGAGAAAGACAAATACCATATGATATCACATACCTGGAATCTAATATACGGCACAAATGAACCTACGTACAGAACAGAAACAAACTCATGGACATGGAGAACAGACTTGTGGTTGCCAAGGGGGAGGGGGAGGGAGTGGGATGGACTGGGAGCTTGGGGTTAGTCAATGCAAACTACTGCATTTGGAGGGGAGACGCAGTGAGATCCTGCTGTATAGCACAGGGAACTATATCCAGTAACTTGTGATGGAACATGATGGAGGACAATGGGAGAGAAAGAATACATATGTGACTGGGCCACAATGCTCTATAGCAGAAATTGACAGAACATTGTAAATCAACTACAATAAAAAAGTAAACTAAAAAAAAAAAAAAAAAAGACTAAACGGGTCCAAAAGCCAACTTCATCCCCTTTGCAACAAAGCCAGGAGTCAACCTGGCCCTGGGCTCTCACGCGGTTCTGAGGTCAGAGGACACTTGCCCAGGATGGCCTTCCCTGACACGGCATTACAAAGGCACTCCCCTTTTCCTCACCCTTAATACCGCCCTTCCCTAACCACTTAAATCTCACTCCCGGGCAGCCCTTTCTCTTTTAAAGGTCACTTAAAATTCTAAATATTGTCAAATAGAACCTGAACTGCAACTATTTCTCTAGACCTAATCTTTTGCTGTCAGCAAATTCAGAGGGAAAAAAAATCAATAAAGGGATTAGCTGCGAGTGACATTGCACATTGCAGCAGCAGTACATTGTGCCCATGATGAAGGACTTGCCTGGCTAAGATTATGCAACCATTTCAAATGATGACTTTTTATCAGAAAGCCTCTCCTCACCCTCTATCTCTCAAGAGAAAAAAAAATTTTTTTAATTAATCAAAATGCTTTGCTGAGAGGATTTTCCATTTGGCAAATTCTACCACTACTTTGCCCAAATTAATATTAACCCTTCAGAGCAAGGTGGGGTTTTTTTTGTTTGTTTCCTTTTTTTGGCTTTTTATGGCCACATCAGAGGCATATGGAGGTTCCCAGGCTACAGGTCAAATCGGAAAATCCGGAGCTACAGCTGTCAGCCACACCCACAGCCACACCAGATCTGAGCTGCATCTGCGACCTACACCACAGCTCACGGCAAAGCCGGATCCTTAACCCACTGAGTGAGGCCAGAGATCAAACCCGCAATCTCATGGTTACTAGTCGGATTCGTTTCTGCTGCGCCACAACGGGAACTCCGGAGCAAGTGTTTTTGCTCATCTTGCTACAGCCCTTTATCCAAAGAATGAAATTCCTAAGTTATGGGCAGCTAAGCTGAAGGAGAGCATTTTCTTCAAAATGTATGAGAAGCTAAGCAAATTCTAGCAAGTACATATCTACATCTTCAGCTTTTCAGTCTCAGTTCTTATTTTCTAGACCAGTAGTTTTAAGCTGGACCTCAAAGCCCTGCCCACAAAATCAGAGGGTCTCTTGCAGCACAGTTATGCCCCAAGCATTCAAAGGTCACTTAGGCAGCAACTTTGACTAAGCAGAAGCCCGCTGAGAACCCCAATGAAAGTGAAAAGAGGTGTGGGGGCAGACCCAAACGTCCACACACATGAAGTGCACGTTCTTTACTCACGGGGACATCCCTCAGGCCTTCATTCAGAGCTTGCTGTGGCTTCCTTTATTTGTTTTTTCTTTTGAGGGCCTCACCTATGGCACATGGAAGTTCCCAGGCTAGGGGTCAAATGAGAGCTGCAGCTGCCAGCCTATGCCACAGCCATAGCCACACCAGATCCCAGACATACCTGCCATGGCTTGTAACCCCTAACCCACTGAGCAAGGCCAGGGATCGAACCCACACCCTCACAGACACTATGTCAGGTTCTTAATCTGCTGAGCCATAACAAGAACTCCTGTGACTTCCTTTAGACAAAATTCTAACAGGCTAAATTATATGATTTTGGAGAAATTCAGAAAACAGTAACACAAAAAGAAGTACTGCTCAGAAAGCAAGCAAACTGACTGCAGCCAAGACGTTGTCCTCTGATATCAAAGTAAAACAGAGGAAAGCAAAATGAAGACATAAAATCTCAAAAGCCAGGGCAAGAGACATTAGAGCAAAACACAATACCTGACCTTATGATGATGACAATGCATCACCAACAACAGCTTTAATAATGACCTTTGCAAGTGAGCCACTTAGGAAACATATTTTACCATCAATTCTATAGCTGTTCCCGTTAAAATTGTTTTAAGCTTTGTTGAAATTTTAACACAAAACCTAGGTAATCTGGAAACTTAACTTTTGTAGTTCAGCTCACACCTCAACAACTCTAGAAGAACAATCAGTGAAAAGCGCTAAAATGTCTATGCTTCTGTGATGCTTTAATTCTTTCTGATATCATGTTTTTCAAGAGAATGTCTCCACTAGAATCTCTTCAAAGCCTAGCCTATTCACTTGGTCTCAGAAAAAAAATTTTTATGATGCAAGACATGCCTGATGAAAAAGCAGAGAACTCTAGTTCCTGTCGCGGCATAGCGGAAACGAATCTCACTAGGAACTATGAGGCTGTGGGTTTGATCCCTGGCCTCGCTCAGTGGGTTAAGGATCCTGAGTTGCGTGAGCTGTGGTGTAGGTCACAGATGTGGCTCAGATCCTATGTTGCTGTGGCTGTGGTGTAGGCCAGCGGCTGTAGCTCCGATTGAACCCCTAGCCTGGGAACCTCCATATGCCGCAGGTGTGGCCCTAAAAAGCAAGAAAGGAAAGAAAGGGAAGGGAAGGGAAAGGAAGGGAAGGGAAGGGAAGGGAAGGGAAGGGAAGGGAAGGAAAGGAAAGGAAAGGAAAGGAA
>PVHT020000237.1:5131714-5236683 GCA_004024745.2 Catagonus wagneri | reverse complement strand
TCAGATCCTATGTTGCTGTGGCTGTGGTGTAGGCCAGCGGCTGTAGCTCCGATTGAACCCCTAGCCTGGGAACCTCCATATGCCGCAGGTGTGGCCCTAAAAAGCAAGAAAGGAAAGAAAGGGAAGGGAAGGGAAAGGAAGGGAAGGGAAGGGAAGGGAAGGGAAGGGAAGGGAAGGAAAGGAAAGGAAAGGAAAGGAAAGGAAAGGAAAGGAAAGGAAAGGAAAGGAAAGGAAAGGAAAGGAAGGCAACAAACCACTTTTCTCCCCCATACGGCCTCTTCCCCTAATATGAGTTGGTACCAAATGCGTTCCCAGGCCCAGTTACCTATGAGCTTGCGTTCCCCCTAGAGATGGGGTTGTGGCAAAAGAAAGGAGGTGGGTTATTTTTAAAAGCCCAGAGATGTAATATGGGTGTGGCCAAGTGGACACAAATACCACCGGGCCCCTCACCCACACTGCAGCAGGCATGGCCAATCAATCCAGCCTCAGTAAGAGACTTTGAATCCTTCCCTGGACACAAATTCTGGGCAAGCATTTGGACTGATTGGGTTAACATTCAGAAGGAAACGATTCCAGGCCTAAATCATTGCTACACAGCCTCAAATTAGACTTACAGGTTGTCAAGCTTGTGAGTTTTTCACATCCAATGGGCTGTCTTCTTTGGTTTCTGCACATCCTCACTGTGACCACAGTTCAGTCTCGAAGACTGGACTCCAGTAGCCCTTGCACAAGGAAGCAGTCCCCAGACACCCAGGGGAAGATGCTTAGGGAGGGGGCGGCCAGGCAGTAAGCAACTGGTTCCGTTCTGTTTCCATAACACTCGGCATCTCATTCCCACCGCTCAGTCAGGAAACATTCATCTGCTCCACACCAGGCACGGTGCTGGGCACTGAGGAGTCCGATTCATCTCCAATGTGCTTCTTCCCTTTGAGGGGCTTACGGTCTACACTCTACAATTTAGCTCTGTGTTGAGCTCCTGACTGGGAAGGACTCTGCTGTATCCATCTCTGGACCCCAGGGCCAAGTGCAATGTCCCTCGCGTTAGGACACTAGCTGGCCACCCACTCCAGGCCTCACCATCTGAACTTCAACAGCTGCTTTCATGCTCACACACACATTCGCGCCATGATAGATTCCATAGTTTGCACAGACCTCACCGATAACAATACCTCAAGGAGTATTTTACCTAGGACTTAATGAGAAGAACAAAAGAATTAATTGAGAATGACTAGCTTTGCTTTGGGATAGAACTTACACATAATTAGGTACAGCAATCCAGAAGGGCTACACTTTCAACACCTAATAATCGCTGCTTCCTCCTCCCTCGGCTGTCCTGGTTTCCGTTCGCATTCGTTCCTGTTGCATCTTCTCGGGTCCTCTTCTGTGGCTTCCCGTGCTGCTGGGAGGCCGCAGCATCCTGCCCGACTACTCCCGAGGAGGCTCCACTGGCTGCGCTTAGCACTGGCTTAGCACCGCCTTCTCCGGTGACAGAGGGGCCCAGCCGTTCACTCTTGCTGTCTGTTCCAGAGCCCAAAACCTTGGGCCAGACCTGCTCAGCCTGTGTTCTCCGTGGCGCTGCAGCATCTCAGAGGCTCTTGCGAACTTCCTTCCTAGTGTGAAAAACAACTGCCAACTTAAGTTCAGGCTGAAAAATGTCCCATCAAGAACAGAGACATGGAGTCTGGCACTTCCTAGCTAACACTATTCATAGTCTCTCGGGCAGCAGGTCCCTTTAACCCGGTGCCTAATGCTGTGAGGGGCACCCAGCAGACTCTCAGTAGACACTTGCGAATGAATTATTAAAATTAAATGAGGGAGTTCCCATCGTGGCTCAGTGGTTAATGAATCCGACTAGGAACCATGAAGTTGCAGGTTCGATCCCTGGCCTCGATCAGTGGGTTAAGGATCCAACGTTACTGTGAGCTGTGGTATAGGTTGCAGACACGGCTCGGATCCCGCGTTGCTGTGGCTGTGGCGCAGGCTGGTGGCTTCAGCTCCGATTAGACCCCTAGCCTGCCACAAGTGTGGTTTTAGAAAAAGGCAAAAGCACCAAAAACAAAACAAACAAACAAAAAACCCTCAAAGGTCTCTAACAGCTCCAGTAATCCGTCAGCTTGCAGAGGCCAACACCAGTGACTTTTTCATCTTTGTATCTCCAGAGTTTTCTGCAAGTAACTGGACCTCAATAAATATTGAAGGAAGGTCACAAACAAACCCGTGAATGATTCTCTGCTGAGCCTGGGCCCATTTGATCGTTCAGAGCTGTGGGTCTGGATATTAATTACATGAATTGGAAGTTCAAGAAAATATCCAGGAGGAACTTTTTTTTTTTTTTTAAAGAGGAGAGGAGAGCAAGCTCTGTGAAGAGAGTGCTTGATTGAAAATCTCTAAATTTTGCCCCTTTGATGTAAGTCCACAAACTGCATTCCCCAGATACACAAGTACAGGGGCGCCCCAATTCTCCAAAGTCTGGAGACCTTCCCTAAGGCAGGGCTCACCTGTGGAAGGAGAGGCCATGAAGTCTGCCTTAAATTCAAAGCCACGAGGAGAATGACTTGAAGCCAGCAGTCAACCAAATGATAGCAAGTCAAAATCACAAAAGATCACGGGAGTTCCCGTCATGGCTCAGGGGTAACAAACCTGACTAGGATCCATGAGGACGCGGGTGTGATCCCTGGCTTGGCTCAGTGGGTCAAGGATCTGGGGTTGTCGTGAGCTATGGTGTAGGTCACAGATGTGGCTCAGATCCTGCGTTGCTGTGGTTGTGGTGTAGGCTGGCAGCTGCAGCTCCCATTCAACCCCTAGCCATGGAACTTCCATGTGCCTTGGGTGCAGCCCTAAAAAAAAAAAAAAAAAAAAAATCACAAAAGATCAGAGATCCTGGGTTAGAAGAGATCAAACTCCCAGCTAAGGATGTGATCCATTTCACCAGCTTAAGCAAATCACTCACCCTTTCTGAGACTCAGATTTCTGGCCTCATCCTGGCCTCTCAAGGGCATGTCACAAAAGTCAGATGTTTTGAAGGGGTACGTAAAAAGGATGGACAAACTGTAAAGTACTATATAAGAGCCTGGCCACACTTTGCAATAAATAAATGCTGGAGCATGTGGGAGCATAAAAGAGTGGAAAGAAGGCAAATGACTGTGTGATTTTCACGGAAAAGTAGAGGCAAATATAAGGAGGATAGCAGACCTATGTTCACAGCATCAGGACCCCGCCGTTTCCCTGGACACCATGGGGAGGGGCCCGCAGACTACAGGCCAATTGACCCACGGGACTAGTGGCCCTCGGTGGAGGGGCCTGCACACTGATTGCCTGGCCAGGACCAACTTCTGTCACAGGCCCTTGAAGAGGTAGCAGCCACCGAATCTGGAAGACAGCCACACTACCTTCCTAATTATGCATCTGGGGGCAGCATCAGGCATGAGCGTTTTTGCAAAAATGTTTTCACTTTCAGGGATTGGAACGAAGCCCATTGTGAGAGAGCACATCCGGCACCATCTCTGATCAAAGGGATGAGAAAGAGCGAGGGATGTCAGGGCCATGGATCCAGGCCCGTGTACACGGTGAAGTGATTAAAGGCACGAATCTGCTGCAGAGTTGTCATTCCTAATCGGACCTGACCACAGCGGCGCGGAGCTGGCGGACTGGCAGGGCAAGGTGATTCACACACCCTCACAGTGCTCACCTCGTGTGGGTTGAGGGCAGCTGCCACGGGGAGGTCGGGGGACCCTGCACGGGAGCTGGAATCAGACAGAAACACATGACACGGTGAGGGGGAGGGGCAAGCTTTGGGTAACAGGTGCATGAGTGAGGAGGAGGGTTCTTGAGTCCTGCATCAAAGGATAAGATGCTGTACTCGGGGTCAGTTCTGGAACATGTGCTCTCGGATCAAGGCAAGGAGCCCAGAGCAGTTTTTGTTGGAAGGGATCTTGGATCATAAAGGTTCAACACCCTTGTTTTGCAGAAAAAGAGGACTGGAGTCCAAAAGGGTTAAATGACTAGCTCTAGGCCACACAGCAAGCTCCAGCTCTGACCTTGAACACTATCATTCTCCAAACCTATTACGTGAAAAGCACAAGTCTGGCAGGGTTAACACCAGACTGGGAGCAAACTGTTCCCAGACACCTGACATGACCAGGGAGGGTGGTGGACACTTTCTAGGAACCACCTGGAGGGACCAAGTTTCAGGAGGTGACACAGCAGAGAGGCACGGGCACAGTGGACTCCAGCTATAATTACTGTTTAAGTCCCATGGGCAGGGAGTTCTTACTGTTGTGCAGCAGAAACAAATCTGACTAGTATCCATGAGGATGCAGGTTTGATCCCTGGCCTCGCTCGGTGGGTTAAGGATCCAGTGTTGCCAAGAGCTGTGGTGTGGGTAGCAGGTGCGGCTTGGATCCCACATTGCTGTGGCTGTGGTGTAGGCCTGTGGCTACAGCTCCGATTCAACCCCTAGCTTTGGAACTTCATTATGCCACAGGTGTGGCCTTATAAAAGCAAATAATAATAATATAAATCCCATGGGCAGAAGCAGGGCTGTTCTTGGTCCTTTCTCTTTCCGTTCTCCTTTCAAACCTGAAAACCTAAAGGCAAGACTTGGCAGTGACACAGGACTTCAGTTCCTGGTGCTCTGAGGGAGAGCATCTGACACACGAAAGATGGGGTGGGGGCAGGCTGTGGGTCATTCCCATGGCTCTTCTGGGCATGAGTCCTCCCACCCAGGGATGTTCCTTTGTACCGCTTCTGTTGACACACAGGGTCAGGTGGCTCCGGTCTTTGCAAAAATTTCTAGCCGCCCCATCTCTTTCTTTCTGAGGACTTAAACGTATTTTTAGGAAAGCAAACACACCGAACACTTTCAAGTGGACGCCTCATTCCTTCCACCAGCTCGTCCTGGGTGTGACTCACTCACACAGTGTCCCCAGCTGGGAAGCTGGTGCACTGAGGAGACCGATTCATCCCCAAAGATACAGTAAACCCAAGAGGACCCTTAACTCTTGATGACCTCTTAGCTCCCTGTGCTTCTCACTTTCCCGGGGCCCAAAATGACCACTTCGAGAGCCCAGTGGACCCTGATCAAGGGAGGTTTGTAAATAGGAAAGCTGCTCGCCACACCGTACAACCTGCTGTAATCTGGTGACTGGATCTTGGAGGAAGCAGTTATGGCAGACGCTGCTGGCTGGCTCTCAATATCCAGCCTCCCTTTTCCTCCTAATAGCAGCATCCCAATTTTTAGCTAGGTATGCTGATTCACGGGAAGAAGCCATGTGCCACACTTCCCAGCCACGCTCATGGCTGGGTCTGTCCATACAACACTGTCCGTAGCTAACAAGGTCGGCACCTCATCACGTGCCAAGTACGGTTCTAAGCACCTGTACAAATGGAAACTCACTTGACTTCGTAGAGGGAAGTGAGTTTCTACTTCTACAGATGCTCAGAACTCACAACAACCTATGAGCAGAGTTATTATCCCCCTTTTGGCCGAGGAAACCGAAACACAGAAGTTAAGCAATTTGCCCAACTCCTATTGCCAGCGAATGCCAAAGCTCTGACTTGAATTCCAGCAGCCTGAAGCCAGTCACAGCTCTTCGCCCCCTTACACTCCAATAAACCCGGCCGACGGGAGCTGAAGCTTTGTGGGGGACTTTCCGGAATGAGCCTCAAAGGAAGCTGATCCAAGGGGCAGCGATTAATTCCCCTTCCCTTGGGTGTGAGCTGAACTTAGAAACCGACTTCCACCCAAGAGTCTGGAAGTGGAAAGGGCGTAAGTGGAGAGCCCTGGCAGATGCCACCTGAGCCGGGTGATCAAGGTGAATACCACCAGTAATGAGTCATGACAGCACGCACCTCAATATGATGCAGTGAGGAAGGGATTTCACATCTGCGAATTTCCCCCAAAACCCACAACTGCTGTCTACTCGTGAAAGAACATCAGCCAACCCCAGGTGGAGGAACTTTCTGCAAAATATCTAACCAGTATTCTTTAAATTGTCAAGGTTATGAAAAACAAGGAAAGACAGAGAAACTGCCAGATTGAAAGACACTAAGGAGATATGACAGCTGAATATGATGTGGTATCCAGAAGGGGATCCCAGAACCCCAAAGGGCCACACCTATAAAAAGTGGTAAAACCCACAGGATTTCCCATGTGGCACAGCGGGTTAAGCATCTGCTGTTGTCACTGCAGCAGCTCAGGTCACTGCTGCGGCATAGGTTGGATTACTGTCCCTGGAACTTGTGCATACATTTTTGTTGAAGCCAAAAAAAAAAGAAAAAAAATTGGCAAAATCCAAATAAAGTCTGTAGTTAGGTTACTTAATAGAGTTGTACCAGTGTTAATTTCTTGGTTTTGATAAATACATCACGATTACAGTATGATGCTAACATTAGGAAGAGTTGAATGAAAGGTATATGGGGACTCTACTATCTTTGCAACTTTTCTATAGATCTAAAATTATTTCAAAATAAAAAGGTTTCAACAAGGAAGTGCTTTTGCCCTTTCTTCCACTTCTTTCTATGGCCAGCCTGTTAAATGATGATGATTGCCAGAGCTCCGGTACCCATTCTGATCCCTGAGGCAACCTTGAAGGTCACCTTGAGGATGGAAGTCCGATCCTGAGGATGGCAGGAAAGAAAGAAGCCTGGATCCCTGATGATATGCAATGCTATTTTATTAGCTCTGAACTCTTGAACTGCAAACTTCTCCTTCTGGTTGTTAATGAGAAAGAGAAATAGCCTCTATACTATGCAAGCCACTTATTTAGGAATTTTCTGTTAACTGCAGCTGAACCTAATCCTTATTAATAACAACAATATAGTGAACACCTGTATAATTTCCATCACTTGATATAAACATTAGAATTTTAGCCTTGGTATTGGCCTTAGATTTCATCTAGTCCAACCTGTTATTTTTCACATGAGTAAGAGAAGAACTGAAGGTGAATCGTGGGCCCCGATCCCATCACCAGCAGCAAACTGGAAACCTTGTCTTGTCTCAGTTTTCTTTCCTCTACCATGTCTCACTGCTTGGTGAGAACTCCAAACGCCAGCATTGCAGTATTAATATCATCACATACATAAAAGTCAGGGTGAAATGCTGCAATGCAGGCTGCCTCTGATTGTCGCACTGACTTGCCTACCTCCCTCTAATGATAACATCCTTATAGTGGTCATTTAAGAATCAATTACTGAATACACCAACACACTGCGAATTATAAGTCTTCGAATATCACATTTCGAGTTTTGTAAACAAGAAGCTCTGATAGTAAAAATAGTGCTATTGTTATGTTTCTTGGTTTGTATTCAAAAGATGTCGGAAGGAAAATGTGTATTATTATATCCACCAAACAATACTATACTCTGAAAAAAAATAGATATGGTTTCAATAGTTATGGTCACTGATTATTAAAAACCCTGAGGAAATCATTTCACCAACCTGGGTTAAAATTTTCTTAGTCTGTACAATTAGAGGTAGAGCTTGGCTGTGATTTCCTCTGAGTTCCCTTCTAATTCTAATGATCCATAATTTCGAAACACTAAATAATCTTTCAGTGTTCAATACCTATGCAGAAATGACCTTGCTTCAGCAAATCAGTTTCCAGTATGCTGTTCACTAAACAGAGAACACCCATACTGCAGTAGACTGCATTTGGTCCCGACCCTTCGCCCCTCCCTGTATCCTCACCTTTTGCCAGTAACTCTGCAGCTCTCACCAATAAAGCAGAGTCTGTTTCGCTACCCCTGGAATCTGGGGTAGCCACGTGACTACCCCACGTGACTGGTTTTGATCAATATTAGATGGCAGGAGGAGCAGGGTGCCAGGCTCCAAGGCTCACATGTTTCCACATGCCTTCAGGGCCCATGCTGTGAGAATAACATGCTGAAGCTAGCCTGCTGGTTCTGAGAAGAGGTTGAGAAGTACAGAAAGAACCGCCCCTGTGCAGGTGTCCCAGACAAATCCCTATAAAGCTCCAGCTGCACGGGTGAGCCCCACCGACTGACAGCCCTCCACAGCAGAGACCAGAACAGATCACTGTACCCAAAGTAGTGTAGTCAAAGAGGTTGTGTGGCTGTTTGTTACACAGCAAGAGTTAGCTGATACATCACTGTTTAAACCTCAACTTTTTTTTTTCGTTTTAGGACTGCACCCATAGTATTCCCAGGCTAGGGGTCGAACTGGAGCCACAGTCACCAGCCTACACCACAGCCGCAGCAATGAGGAATCCAAGCCACGTCTGCGACCTACACCACAGCTCATGGCAACACCGGATCCTTAACCCACCGAGCAAGCCTAGGGATCAATCCGTGCCCTCATGGATACTAGTCGGGTTCATTACTGCTGAGCCACGCTGGGAACTCCTAAACCTCAACTTTGGAAAGAATCTATTTTTGGCAAAAAAAAAAAAAAAAAAAAAAAACTTGGTATGTGTATTTGCCATAAAAGGCTCTTCAGGAGACGGGCTTGGTTTTTTTGTGAACCGATGGATTCACATGTCTGCCTGGTGCCACATTCACAGTCAAGCCTTTGGGTAAAAAGTCTAGCTCCCTGCATGCACACTCTCTTCAGCTTTATTCTCCACTCTCAGAAAAAACTCATGCAAATGCTAATTTATCTACACAACGCCATCTTTTAGAATCATGATTTAAAAACGATTCATACCGGTCCCCATCTTTTTCAGTGCGTGTATTCAACCAAACGGTGCCCATTTTGATTAATGAAATGAAACGCTAGTGTTGGTCCCACGGGAATGATATGATTCTTTTTCTAACTATGCGTTGGTAAGAAACAAAATTAGATGTCAACATCCTATAATGAGTTGAATATTCCCTTTATCCCCTTAGGCATTCATGCTAAAAGGCAAATGTATTTAGTTGGGTCCGTTTTGATGACTTTTAAATCATTCCACAAACACTTACTAAGCATCAACTTGCTCTATGCAAACACTATTCAGGAGTCAGCCCCCGGGGTGTGGGCAGCAGCCAGAACCTGAAAAGCCCAGGGTCTAACACATGCCGGTAACAGAGCAGACAAGGGGCCAAGAGGCCCTGCGGGGGTCAAAAAAGGACAGTTTGCCACAGAGCCCGGGGACAGCAGAGGGATGTTAAACATGAGCGAAACAAGGTGAAAGGCTGGTGGCTGGCCAGAAGGGGCAGGGGCCCCCCGCTCACAGAAACCACGGGGCGCCCAGGCTCACGTGTCAGCCTCCAAATCCGAGACAGCTTCCTGCTCCTGAAATGGGCTTCCCTGTGGTTCCAGCAGGGAAAGGCGGGAATCCTAAGGGAAGCGGCCAAGTCTGGCAAGTGGGAAAGGCGTTTAATGGCACCTGACTGTGGGGCATCTGGAGAATTAGTTCCTGGCAAGGGAGTCCTGGCTGCTAAGCACTGGGAGGAGCTCCTCCCTCTCTGCCTACTCATGCACACACTCACGGACATGCGTCCACGCACTCTTGCACCTTCATGCGCACAGAGTTGTCGAGAACAGCCTCACCCACGCTCAGACCCGCACTGCCTTCTACCTATGCCCCTGGAAGAGCCTCTAGGTCTCACTGGGCCCCTGCTGCCAGCCTCTCAACACACCCGGGCCAAGCTGCCTGTGGTTATCAAACCATCTTCATGAAACGCAGCTTCTATCTCCTCAATCTTCTGCTCAGAAGCCATGGAGGCCCTCCCTCAGAGTTAAATAATGGCCCCAGTGTCGCCTGCTTTGCCCTCTTCCTACCTCTGGTTTTGTTCCTGCATCACATAGTCCAGGTCTGTTCCCCACTTAGAATCTTTCTGGCCCTGTCCCAACAAGAGGCTTTCTGGAGCCTGGCGGCTAAAGCAACACCCCCCTCCCCACCTCACACCACTCACCTCCTCCTGCCACTCATCACAGCCCACATGCACACATCTCAACTTGTGAGACTGGGAGTTCCCACTATGGCTCAGCAGTAATGAACCTGACTAGTATCCATGAGGATGCGGGTTCAATCCCTGGCCTTGCTCAGTGGGTTAAGGATCCGGCATTGCCATGAGCTGTGGTGTAAGTGGCAGACGCGGCTCGGATCCTGTGTGTTGCTGTGGCTGTGGTACAGGCAGACAACAGCAGCTCCAATTTGACCCCTAGCCTGGGAACCTCCATATGCCGCGGGTGCAGCCCTAAAAAGCAAACAAACAAAAAAAGGAAATAGCACTGGGCCGGCAGTTAGGGAGCACCTTTCCTGCAGCACGCACTCTGCCAGCCACGAGGGTAAACTAGTCAAACAGGTAAGGGAGGCAGATGGACAAAATCCATCCTAGAGAACGATGAGCACCATAAAAGCCCAAAGTGGGAGCAGGGGTAAAGTTATAAAGACTAATTGGGAGAAGGTGGGGTAGGGAAGAGAAGGAGGTGACTTAGACCTGAGACCGGCCCATGAGAAGGCACCAGCCATGCAAACTCCCTGCTGGGAGAAGAGAAGATGAAGAGAGGGAGGCTGGTGCCCGGACAGTGTGTATGAGGTGCACAGGGCCATGAGGCTGAAGACACAGGTGCAGGCAGATCAGAAGGAACCCACAGGTCTTGAGAAGTTTGGACATCTATCTAATTGGCAAATCACACATAACACAAAATTTACCATCGTAACCATATTTAAGTACACAATTGAGTAGTGTTACATTCGTTCATGCTGTACAAACTCTGCTCCATCTCCAGAACATTTTTCATTGTGCAAATCTGAAATTCTGTGCCCATTGCACAAGTCCCCACCCCCTGTCCCCTGTCAGCCACTCTTTTTTCTATTTTTTATCTCTATGAATTAGACTTCAAACTTCATATATATACGTGGAATCACACGGTATTTGCCTCTTGTGACTGGCTGATTACACGAAGCATAACATCTTCAAAATTTATCCATGTTGTAGCATGTGGCAACATTTCCTTCCTTTTTCGAGGCTGAATAATATTCCATTGTATTTATGTACCACACTTTGTTTTCCTTCTTGATGGACCCTTGGATTTCTGTCACCTTTTGGCTACTGTGAATAATATTGATATGAACATGAACATGCAAATCTCTCCTTAAGACTTTGGAGTGAATTCTTTGGAGCTGCAAAATTAATTTAACAAGGAGGCTATTAGACTGAGGGGGCTTCACTGCCTTAGTAGCCTAAGTAAGCAAACCCAAACCTCATCCTGTAATGCCTCAAAGTTAAGAAGCTAAAACCTAAGGACAGTCCAGCCTCCCAAGGCAGTAGAAATAAAAACCAAAATAAACAAATGTTATTTACCCAATCAAGTTTCTGAATAGCAAAGGAAACTGTAAACAAAAAGGCATCCTACAAATGGGAGAAAATAGTTGCAAAGAATGCAACCAGCAAGGGCTTAATCTCCAAAATACACAAGCTGTTCATACGACTCAAAAACAACAACAAAAAAAAAACAAGCAACCCAACTGAAAATGGCAGAGGACCACACATCTCCAAAGAAGAAATATAGACAGTCAAAAGGCACATGAAAAGATGTTCGATATCTCTAAATTGTTGGAGGAGTGCACATCAAACTACAATGTGGAGAAAATGGAAAATAGTATGGAGGTTCCTCAAAAACTAAAAATAGAGTTACCATATGATTCAGCAATCCCCCTCTTGGGAATATATCAGACAAAACCCTAATTCAAAAAGATACATGCACTCTTTCACAATAGCCAATGGCTATGAATGGATAAAGGAGATGTGATATATATGTGATATATATATCATGTGTGTGTGTGTGTGTGTGTGTGTGTGTGTGTGTGTGTGTGTGTATTCCACCATATATATATGGTGGAATACTACTCAGGCATAAAAAAGAATGAAATAATGCCATTTGCCACAACATGGATGGAACTAGAGATTCTCATAAGAAGTGAAGTCAGAAAGAGAAAGACAAATACCATATGACACCACTTACGTGTATAATATAAAATGTGACACAAATGAGGGAGTTCTTATTACGGGTCAGCAGATTAAGTACCAGACAGAGTGTTACTGAGGATGTGAGTTCGATCCCTGGCCTCAGGAATCAGTGAGCTGAGGATCCAGCATTACTGTAAGCTGTGGTGCAAGTCACAGATATGGCTCAGATCTGGTGTTGGTGTGGCTGTGGCACAGGCCTGCAGCTGTAGCTCCAATTCGACCCATAGTCCAAGAACTTCCATATGCCATAGGCGTGGCCATAAAAATAAAGTGTAAAATAAAATAAGACACAAATGGACACATCTATGAAAGAGAAACAGACTCACAGACATAGAGAACAGACTCGTGGTTGCCGAGGGGGAGGGACGGGGATGGACTGGGAGGCTGGGGTTACTAGATGCAGATTATCACCTATGGAAGAGACAAACAGCAAGGTCCTTCTGTATAGTACAGGGAACTATATTCAACATCCTGAGATAAATCATAAGGAAAAGAATGTACGTGTGTGTGTGTGTATGTGTGTGTGTATTCGAATCATTTTACTATATAGCAGAAATTGGCACAACGTTGTAAATCGCCTAGACTTCAATTTAAAAAACAAGAAATACCTAAGGGAGTTCCCTTCATGGCTCAGTGGTTAACGAGTCCGACTAAGAACCATGAGGTTGTGGGTTCAATCCCTGGCCTTGCTCAGTGGGTTAAGGATCCGGCGTTGCCGTGAGCTGTGGTGTAGGTTGCAGACGCGGCTCGGATCCTGTGTTGCTGTGGCTGTGGCGAAGGCCGGCAGCTACAGCTCCTGTTAGACCCCTAGCCTGGGAACTTCCGTATGCCGTGGGGTGCAGCTCTAGATAAAGGCAAAAAGACAAAAAAAAAAAAAAAAAAGAAATACCTAAGGACAACCGATCACAGCCAGCTGGGGTTCCCCAAATAACACAACCACTTAAGCTACAACCAACCAGTGCCCTCACTTTGCCTCCCCCTCTTCTGTCTCTCCCTGCGCTCTTGCTGGCGGAGTCCTCCTGGTTTAGTGTTGCCAGATACAAATTAATTTTTGTTCAAATAAAGTCTTAAATTGTTTAATATGCTTCAGCTTATCCCCTAACCATTCAAATACCCAAGAGCAGAATTGCTGGATGATACAGTAACTCTGTGTTTTGCTTTGGGAGGAACCGCCATACTGCGTTCCATAGCCAGGAGTTTGGGTTTAGCTACAAGTGAAACTGGAGGCCATAAGTGAGCAGAAAGCTGACAGGGGTTTATTTAGCTTTCCAAGTCAACGCTCTGGCTGTGACAGAAGATGGGTTGCAGAGGGACAAAAGGGCCAGCAGGGAAGTGGCTTCAGGAAGAAGGCCCCAACGGGGGCCTGGGAGAGGGGTGACAAGGAGGCAGAGATGTGAGGAACAGTCAGATGAGGCCTAGAACGTGAGGATGAGGAAAAGTGGGCAGACCACAGGTGGGACAGGTGGAGAAGAGGAGCACTCCTGAGCCCCTGAGTGTAGAGTGACGTCATTTCGTGAGATGAAGAAGAGCAAGGGACCTACGTATCTGAAGAGTTCACACAAGGGACAGAAACACTTTGCCAAAACTTTGCCTCCTTTCCCCTGCCCTCCCCATCACCCTTCTCCCACCCACCCACCCCACTTTTTTTTAAACACTCATAAATCTCCATTTAACCTTGGCTCTCTTGAGCCTAACTCCTCAAGAAGGACAGGAAATGACTAATCAAGGGGTCTTGCACAGGAGGAAGCTCCGTGAAGTAAGAAACAGTTGTCACTCTCAAGGGATCCCAGGCTCCACACTCAGACACCAGTGGACTCTGCAGGCTTGTTCCCTCGGCATACAGGCCGACAGGGGCTCAGACCACATCTCCAAACAGAAGCTGGACAGTTGGCCAATCAGTTGTTTGGGAGCTTATCAGTGGGTCTCAGGGCTCAGGAAGGTCTGTGACCACAGCATCCAGGGCCGGGCTCCAGGCACAGAGTGACCCTTTCCACAGCCCTGGCCTCTTATCTCAGAGAACCCTCACGAGTCCTGTTCTTCCTGCTGGTCGCCTTGTCCAGTCACATCTCACATATAAAGGTGACAGCTCTGGGGAGCCTGAGATCATTTTTTTTTTAATCATTCAACAAATATTTACTAAGCACCTACCATGCTCTTTGCAATGGGCTGGCATAAGAGATAAAGAGATGGATCAGACATGGATTTCACCCTTGAAGAACTTTCTGCAGAGACATCAATTGGCAACAGGAGGCCACACAAGGTTAAATACCAATGGTAAAGAGAACAAGAGTCTGTTGTAAGCTGATGTCTGTTAGAAAAAGAAAGTGGGACGCATGCTGGCCTTAACAGAAAAACACTATTTTTGCAGAGAGGAGAAGAGAAGACGCACCTGGCAGAGCAAAGCGCTCCATCAAAGGCACAGAGCCATTAGGAGCGCAGTTGAAGGTGAAAGGGGGCATACAGGAGGCTGATATAATAATCCAGCCACAAGGAGATAAAGGTTCAAAGAGGGGCAAGATGAGCAATAAGGAGAAAGGAAGGTCTTAATACCCACTACGTGCCAGGCGTTGGCTTCACAGCCGCTACCTCAACCCAGTCTTCATGGCCACCCTGTGGGGAACGACACTGAAGTTATTATCCCCATTTCACAGATGTGAAACTGAGGCTCAGTACGATAAAAAGTATTTTCCAGTAAGATTATGAGCTATAGAAACTGGCCTCCAGCCATTCAGAGAGATAAGCCAGCAGCATTCATTACATATGCCCAGTGACCATGTCTCTCTGTTGTTCATTGCTTGTGTGTGAATGTGTGTGTGTGTGTGTGTGTGTGTGTGTGTGTGTGTTCTGTAGGAACAGGGAAACGAAGATCTCTTTTTCTTTGCTTTGTTTCTTGTCTGGAAGCTGTTCTATGAAATGAAGAGGGCTCCTCTCCTGGGACTGCAGGATGAGAGCCCAACCTAGTAGACTGCATACTGTTCCTAACCTTTCCCCCTTCCCAAAGTTACCACATGACCTTGCATCCTGTCCCATGAGATGTGAAGCATATATTCCTGCACCATAGATGCTCAGCTTGGCAGGGTGACTTGCCTTGGCAGTGGAATACGGGCAGAAGTGACAGTGAACCTCAGCTCGGCCTAAACACAGAAGCATCGTGGGTTTCTACATCCACCATTTTTAAGAGATGAACATACTCAGAGTGGTCCACTAGTCCCCGGACACTGAGAACCTGGCAGGGCTGACCTGAACCCCAAGTGCAGCGGGGAACGAAAGCCAGACCAGCAATCTTCCAAAACAGCCCCCAAAATACAAATCACTGATCTGTATCTCAAATCCCCCCTTTTCTCAATAAGTACATCTGAGACCCAGAGTGGAGAACCAATCTTTTGGAGACTTAGAGCTAGAAACAGTTAGAAATTGGATCTCCCGATTGCCAATCCCCTGCTTTTTCACAACACCACCCTATTTCATCAAAGGGATTCCCTGCAGGCCACAAGAAAATAGAGGAAATCTGAGATGCCGACCAAGTAAGTAATTAAGCAGAATAGAAGCAGTCAAAAAGCATGAAAGCAAGATTGAACCTGGATAATCCCTCCATAATTCAGAGTTGATCTGTCTAAAAGAGCCCTTGTTGATTTCCCGGGAGGACCTTACTTCTTGTGCTGGAGCCAGAGGGAGCATCAAAGCTGAATCTATTAACCCCATCATCTTTCAAGGTGTCAGTCTTTTGAACCTAAGAAATGTGGCCCAGTTTCTTGTTTTTGAATTTATTACTAGTCTATGGTACTCAAAAACAATGTTTCTTTCCAGAATGACTCTGCATGTTCTTCTCTGTTCCACATAGACTATGAGCCAGCCTGAATATTCCCTTAGTCATATCATTGCCTACAATTACTGCCATCATACAATGATTTTTATAATCATAGCATGTTAGGGCTGAAAGAGACCTTCAAGATCATCAGTTCCAACCCTGTCATTTAAGAGACAAGGACGCTGAGGCCCAAGGAGAATACGTGATCTTGCTGAAGTCACACAGCTAGTTGGTGGCAGCGCCATCAGTGTCATGAATGAGATTAACAGGGCTGTGTCTGCTCGAAACGTGCAACAAGCCCAACTGCCTAAGGGGGCCATTGAAAATATGTCACTCATGTTTGTTAAGATGCCAGGACTCGTATGAGAAAAGGAATGGACAAATGTGAATGACTGGCTCACTTTGCTGTACAGAAGAAATTGGCACTACACTGTAAACCAACCATAATTTTTTAAAAAAGAAAATTGAACAAAAAAATATCCAGTCCTGGATATCTACTACTGTGTCCTCTTTTGGGTCTTCCACAGATTGACCCCATTGGGGCAAGAGCAAGGAAACCAAGCCCTTTTTCCCCTTTTTCAATCTGAGCTAGAGAAGTCAACAGCTGCATTCCAGGGACCAAGGACCCCAGACCTCCAGGTAACCAGCAAGGAAATCCAACTGTAATCATCAAATGGCTACTGCGAATCCTGAGCCTGCCACCTCTCTGTGGAGAAAGTACCCAGTGTTATCTAGAAAACTCATGTAAAGGAACCACTATAAGAAGATTCTGGGAAGTTCCCATCGTGGCCCAGTGGTAACAAGCCCAACTAGTATCCATGAGGATGGGGGTTCCATCCCTGGCCCCGCTCAGTGGATTAAGGATCTGGCGTTGCGGTGAGCTGTGATGTAGGTCACAGAGGTGGCTCAGATCTGGCATGGCTATGGCTGTCGTGTAGGCCCACAACTGCAGCTCCAATTCAACCCATAGCCTGGGAACTTCCATAGGCCACATATGTGGCCCTAAAACAAAAAAAAAATTCTAGCCTTAACTGAAGAATTTTCCTTTTTAGCTTTCCCTCCAGTGAAAGGCAGGGCTACCACAGAGTTCAACCAAGCTCCAGCTGACCTCATCAAGAAAAGTCATATTCCGTTTTTTTTATCTTTCCCAACTGTTAACATTCTTTTTCATATTTTTCCATTATACAATATTCATTTTCATATTTTTTCCATTACGGTTTATCACAGGATATTGGATATAGCTCCCTGTGCTGTAGAGAAGGACCTTTTGTTTACCCAGTGCATGTGCAATAGTTTGGATCTGCTAATCCCAAACTCCCAGTCTTTCCCTCCTCCACTGACTCCCCTCAACAACCACAAGTCTGTTCTCTGTATTGTGAATTGTTTCTGTTTCCTAGATATGTTCACTTAGGCTGTATTTTAGATTCCACATACAAGCGATATATGGTATCGCTTATATACCATAAGTCTTTATAGAAAGACAATATTCTTAAAATATCTCCTCTTACCATACTTAAAAACAAATTTCAGGAGTTCTCTCTCTCTCTCTCTTTTTTTTTTTTTTTTTGTCTTTTAAGGACCGCACCCACGGCACGTGGAGGTTCCCAAGCTAGGGGTCAACCCACTGAGCAAGGCCAGCGATCGAACCTGCATCCTCATGGATACTAGTGAGATTCGTTTCCGCTGAGCCACAATGGGAACTCCGACATTTCAGGTTCTCTTGTGGAGCAGCAGGTTATCATTGCAGTGGCTTGGATCACTGCTATGGCACAGGTTCAGTCCCCAGCCTGGAAAGTTCCACATGCTATGGGCAGAGCCAGAAAAAATTACAAATGTATAAAAAAGTCAGATAAGTGGAAAGTTTGTCCCTCTTGCTTATGTATCCCCAGTGTTCAGAAAAGGCCAGGTACAGCATAGGCCTCCATAAATATTTGTCAAGAGAATTACTTAAAAATGAGTAAAAGAATCAATTTTTTCTAACAGTGATACCCATATCATTCTGCATCAAAACAAAAGTAGAAACAGTAAAGGCAAAGATAGGTAGATTTGATTACCTAGAAATTTAAAACTTCTTTACATAAAAACCACTATAAATAAAATACGAAATATACAACCAATAGAAAAAATATCTACAGAGTTCCCGTCGTGGCGCAGTGGTTAATGAATCCGACTAGGAACCATGAGGTTGCGGGTTCGAACTCTGCCCTTGCTCAGTGGGTCAACGATCCGGCGTTGCCGTGAGCTGTGGTGTATGTAGGTTGCAGACGCGGCTCGGATCCTGCGTTGCTGTGGCTGCGGCGCAGGCCAGTGGCTACAGCTCCGATTAGACCCCTAGCCTGGGAACCTCCACATGCCACGGGTGCGGCCATATAATGACAAAAGGCAAAAAAAAAAAAAAAATCTACAACATATACATAAAAAGCTTGCCCAAATTCAGAACAAGATAAATATTCTAATAAAAATAATGTATAGAAATATCAAATCGCTATGTTGCGTGCCTGAAACTAACACTCTGTTATAAATAAGTTATACTTTAAAAACAAATAAGCAGTCCATGAGGATGCAGGTTCAATCCCTGGCCTCGCTCAGTGGGTTAAGGATCCGGCCTTGCCGTGATCTGTGGTGTAGGTCGCAGACATGGCTCGGATCCTGCACTGCTGTAGTGTAGGCCGGCAGCTGTAGCTCCAATTGGACTCCTAGCCTGGGAGCCTCCATATGCCATGGGTGCAGCCCTAAAAAGACAAAATAATAGTAATAATAATAATAATAAGCAAACAAATGAACTCATAGATACAGAGATCAGATGTGTGGCTGCCAGAGGGGAAGAAGGAATTGGATGAAGATGGTTTGAAGGCAGAAACTTCCAAATATACGATAAAAAAGCACTAGGGATGTAGGGTTCAACATGACTAATGTAACAAACACTGCTTTATGTTAACATATGCAAGTTATGGAGCGTAAATCCTGAATTCTCATTACAAGGAAAAAATGTTTTTCTTTTTTCTTTTGTATCTGTATGAGATTATGGGCATTCACAAATTCTATTGTGAAAATCATTTCACAATGTATGAAAGTCCAGTTGGTATGTCGTACACAGCGTAAGCAGTGTTATATCAGTTATACTTTGTTAAAACTGGGAGAAGGAGTTCCCGTCGTGGCGCAGCGGTTAACGAATCCGACTGGGAACCATGAGGTTGCCGGTTCGATCCCTGGCCTTGCTCAGTGGGTTAACGATCCGGCGTTGCCGTGAGTTGCGGTGTAGGTCACAGACGCGGCTCAGATCCCGCGTTGCTGTGGCTGTGGCGTAGGCCATCGGCTACAGCTCCGATTAGACCCCTAGCCTGGGAACCTCCACATGCCGCCGGTGCGGCCCTAAAATTACAAAAGGCAAAAAAAAAACTGGGAGAAAAAAACAATGGCGATTCACAATGGAACTGCCACGTGGCTGTTAAATATATAGTTTTCAATGTCGTTAGTAATCAAAGAAAAATGTTTTTCACCTGAGAGATACTACAAAAAATTTTTAAATGAAATATTCAGCAATAGCAGAGTTGGAAATAAGTAGGTAATCAATTAATAGTGGAAAAAGAAATTAGTACCAACCTTCTGGAAAGTATTTTTTGTGATCATTCAAACGCTTTTAAAATGTACATGCCTCCTGATGCAGAAACACCACACCACATCTAAGAATTTATCCTTAGGCAAGCATTCTGTGATATATGCTAAGGTGCATAAAACAAAATTGCTCGCCATGGCATTATTTATAACAACAGAATTTATAAACAACCTAAAATTCCAATAATAGGGAGATGGTGTTTTAATTAAATTATAGATTCCTATATAATAAAATGCTTTGCAGCTATTTCCTATTTTTTTTTTTTTTTAGGACCGCACCCACGGCACATGGAAGTTTCCAGGCTAGGGATCCAATTGGAGTTACAGTTGCTGGCCTATACCACAGCCACAGCAACATGGGATCCAGAGCCATGTCTGCAACCTACACCATAGCTCTCAGCAATGCTGGATTCTTAACCCAATGAGTAAGGCCAGGGACCGAACCCGTACCCTCACAGACACTACGTCAGGTTCTTAACCCATCAAGTCAAAATGCGAACTTCCTTTGCAACCATTTAAAAAGAAAATCAAGGAGTTGAAAATATTTAACATTGCAAAATGTTCAAAATATAATGCAGAATTTTTATTTATTTATTTTTGTCCTTTTAGGGCCGCACCCTCAGCATATGGAGGTTCCCAGGCTGGGGGTCAAATCAGAGCTATAGCCACTGGCCTACGCCACAGCCAGAGGAACACAGGATCCAAGCTGCATCTGCGACCTACACTACAGCTCACGGCAACGTCAGATCCTTAACACACTGAGTGAGGCCAGGGATCAAACCTGCATCCTCATGGATGCTAGTCAGATTCCTTTCCACTGAGCCACAACAGGAACTCCCGTAAAGCAGAATTTTTAAAAAGCAGGCTAAAATGAGTAGTTACCTCCTTTGTTTTTTTAACTTCACATTTTATGAGCATGGAAAAAAATATTAAACCGGTTAGCTGCGAAGAGACTACAGATGATCTGTTTTTTCTCATGTTTTACAAATTTTCTACCTTGAACATGTTTTTCCTTTGCCTGCTGGAGACAGCACAGGGAAAGTGTTCAGGCTTTGCTTAATTCCTGAGTTCATGACTTACCAGCCACGTGACTTAGGACAAATTATTTACTTTCTTTGCACCTCCATGCCACCATCTGTACAAAAGGGTTCTGGCAGCATCTGCCTCACAGTGTTGTGAAAATCAAGTAAGATAAACTCTGTGGAGTATTTAGCACAATTCCTGGCACCTAGTAAATGTCTGGTAAATGTCAGCTACTGCTATTAGAGAAAATAAACAGTAACTATTCTTTAAAAAGAAAAAAGAATGTATTTTGAGGTTTGGCTTTGGCCTCTCCGGGATCTAACAGAATCTGCCTAGCTACCCGTCCACTTAAAAAACCAGTCCTGGGGAACCCTCTTTCACCGTGGGTGGGAATGTAAATTGGTACAACCACTGTGGAAAACAGTATGGAGGTACCTCAGAAAACTAAATACAGAACTACCATATGATCCAGCAATCCCACTCCTGGGCATACGTCTGGACAAAACTTTCACTGAAAAAGATACATGCACCCCTATGTTCACTGCAGCACTATTCACAATAACTAAGACATGTAAACAACCTAAATGTCCACCGACAGATGAATGAATTAAGAAGATGTGGGATATATACACAATGGAATACTACTCATCCATAAGAAAGAAAAAATGCCATTTACAGCAACTTGGATGGAACTAGAGACTCTCATACTAAGTGAAGTAAGTCAGAAAGACAAATACCATATGATAGCATTTACATCTGGGATCTAATATTTGGCACAATGAACATATCTCTAGAAAAGAAACAAACTCATGAACATGGAGAACAGACTTGTCGTTGCCAAGAGGGAGTGGGATGGACCGGGAGTTTGGGGTTAGTAGATGCACACTATTGCCTTTGGAGAGGAGAGGCAATGAGATCCTGCTGAATAGCACAGGGAACTATATATATCTAGTTACTTGTGATAGAACATGATGGAGGATGATGTGAGAAAAAGAATGTCGATATATATGTGTAACTGGGTTACTTTGGTGTGCAACAGAAATTGACAGAACATTGTAAATCAACTATAATAGAAAAAACTGAAATCTTAAAAAAAAAAAAAAAACAATTCTGTCCAAGAAGAGACAGCCCCTCTGGTTGGAGGTCCTCCGTTGAGCGACTGGATGGGAGGGGCCCCCGTTCCACCACTCCCCCTCCCTCCCCCGCTGCTGATGTTCAAGCTCCTGGGCCACCAGGTTTGCAGCCACCACAGAGCAAGGCGACCTCAGGCCTTTTTTTTTTTTTTTTCAAACTTCAAAACCCTCCTAAGCGCCTGAGTCAGGAGAGAGCCTGGTCCAGTGGTGCAGAAGTGACTCATGGTCACACTCTGCCCTCAAGTTCCAGGGTTCACAGAACCTACAGTCAATAAATGGACACAAGGAAGCAAAACAGAAGCACCAGTCTTTGAGGTGACCCCTGACCATGAAGCCCCGGAAGCCGAGTCAGAGTGCTCTGAGATGGTGCCTGAACATGGCCACCAGGAGCAGAAAGGAGCCCCCACAAGGGTGGAGGCTCCACAGCTGAGAGTTCTGCCCAGCCTCCTAGCAGGGGGCTCTGTCTCCCATATCCCATCCTGAGATGCTAATTCTGCCTCCTTGCGTGGAACCTCTCTCTCTGCCCATGACCTCTTAGCAGCCTGACTCTCAGACAATAGCTGCCACAGGCTCCCTCTGAGTCCACACAATGCCATTCCTTTGAGCACAGGATGATTCCCTAGCCATGACCCCCCTCCTCAGAGTCAAGTGACACGGACACTCTCCTTTGATCTTAGCAAGCATGCGTGCACACACACACACACACATACACAGGCGTGCGTGCGCGCCTATAGCATACCATCCAATAGCTAGCTTTGCTGGTGGAACCTGGCTACTGCGTCCTGGCTTTGGAGCCAGGATGCAGCTCGGACACCAGGCGGAACCACAGAAGTGAAGCACTGACTTTTCAAGTGGCCCGCCCCGGGCAGCTAACCCTCCACCCACCCACCCACTCACATGACTGTGCCATGAGCCCAGTACGATGAAAACATACACTTGAGGAGCAACCCTCCCTGTTAGATCTATTTTGGGAGGGGGGAGGGGATTTTAAGATTTCACAAATGAAATCCGTGATGGTGTAGGTTCGTTCAGACTCCCCCTCCTGCTGGGCTCCTGATTCTCCTAGTGCAGAGGGAACTGGGGGCTAGGTTTCTACTGTGGTTTTCGCCATTCAGCATCAATCTTCCCGATGCCCACTGACAGCCCAGAAAGGATCTCCATCTGATCACAGGGTAGCCCAAACTCAACCCGTAACATGGCCCTATAATCCGCCTTCGAGTTGGCTGTGGGATTCATGGGAAATTAAGACACCCAGGTAGAACAAGAATAAACTTGAGAGTCAGACACAACAGGTGGTGCATCCACCCCGTGCCAGCTGTGCACTCCTGGTCAAGCCACCTGCCCTTTATAAGATCTGTTCATCTGCAGAATGGAAACAAGTAACCCCCACCATGCAGGGCTGTGGTGCAGTCCAAATAAGATAACAAAGTACACGGGACCTAGCGAGAGGTCAGACAACGATGGCCAGTGTTACCATTAACCCCATTTTGTGTCTCTGTGGCCATTCCTGGGACCCAGTGACGCTCCACATGCAGCCATAAGCCCCGTACAGTCAGCGACAGTATTTTGAAGTCTCATCCCATTCTCCCCCATACCCCTCCCCTGCTGCCCTGCGGGCATACTGTAAAGAGCAGACCCTTAAACATTTGTTGAAGGAAAGATGTAATGAATGCCGTTTTGGTCTCTGAAATGTGCCTTCTGTACTTTATCATTTCATGAATGATGTATTATTCCATGACCTTTTGGATTTCCATTTAATCATGCATCCAGATTAAATCCTGATTTGTGGCTGTGACCCTGAAGAGCTACAGCTCTTGCCCTCCATATTATCCTGCCTATGGGCATGCGAGCTCTCCACCAAGGGGATCCCCTTCAGTCTGAAACTCAACCAGGCTGAAATTCCGTGGCTCCAAACAGCCACCACGTTTTACTCCCCCCAGTCCTCTAGGCTGATGAGGCAGTTCTGCTGCTCGTCTCACTTGGACTCAGTGGGCTGCAGTCAGATGACTCACCCATCGGCAGTGGGAGAGGCCAGTCTTCTGTACATGGAAGCCCCAGTGGTTCAAGAGGGCAAAGTCAGAAGCTGCCCAGGCTCAGAAACTAGGTCGACATCTTTTTTTTTTTTTTTTTTTTGCCTTTTTAGGGCCACACCCTCATAATACAGAAGTTCCCAGGCTAGGGATCGAATCGGAGCTGCAGCTGCCGGCCTACACCACAGCCACAGTGACAATGGATCCAAGCTGCATCTGCGACCTGCACCACAGCTCACGGCAAAGCTGGATCCTTAACCCTCTGAGCAAGTCAGAGATCGAACCTGTATCCTCATGGGTACTAGTCGGGTTCATTATCACTGAGCCACAGTGGGAACTCCCTCGACATCACTTCTACCACATCCATCAGTCACAGCAAATCCCAACAGCAATACAATTATTTTAAGGCGGAAGAGCTTGGAGGGAAGAAAATACATTCTCTCGATGAAAGGAGCTTCAGAACACTTTGGCCAAGTTTTCAAACCAGATCAAGTAAAAGAAATACACATTTAGCTTAACCCATGTAGACCTGAAGGAATAGCACACATCACCACTGGAACCCATTAAAAAGTCAGGAGTATCTGATATTGGAAAATACTTTTTTTCCACATTAGGAATTTTCAAGGCCACTCAAGGTTCCCTGAAACTTCTTTTCCCGGGGTGACTTCACTTAGTCTCATTATTTCAATGTCATCTATATGCTAATGACCCTCCAATCTATACCTCCAACTCAGCTTCTGACTCACATACTCAAGCCTTGATTTTGCTCCCCAAACCTGCTCCATCCGTGGTTCTTTCCAGTCTCAGCAAAGAGAATCATCAGTTACCCAGCTGCTCAGGCCACAAGTCTACTTTGTCCTTAAGTGCCCCCTTTCCACCACACCTCCGATTTTGAATCTATCAGCAAACCTGTCAGCTCTACCTCCAAGACGCCTCTCCCCACCTCCACTACTGGATCCATTTCCTAAGACCTGTCATCACAAACTTTCCCAGAGTGGACAGCTTAAAACAACAGAAATTTGTTTTCTCATAGTTCCAGAGGTGAGAAGTCTGAAACCAAAGTCTTGGTAGAGTCATGCTCCTTTTATAACCTGAAGGAAGGAACCCTTCCTTGCCTCCTCCTAGCTTCTGGTGGTGGCCTTGGTGCTCCCTGGCTTTCAGCTACATCACCCCACTGTCTGCCTCCATCATCACATGGTGTTCTCCTTGTGTGTCAAGTCCAATGGATGTGTTTCTATCTTTCTCCTATAGAAACTAGTCCATTTGAGAGGAACAATCGTTCATTGCTTTTTCCTGGAATTCCCTACCATCTCCTACCCTAGCCAGTCTCTAGGCTATGATCTCCTCGTTCTCACAACTTCAGTTTCTCTGCCTTGTCTGCACACTCCTCTTCTTCTGTGTCTTTAAAGTCTGTAAACCCTGGGGTACTATTTTAGCTCCTTGTGGTAGACAGGATAATGGCTCCCTCAAAGATGTCCGCATCCTTATTTTATTTTATTTTATTTTTTGGCCACAGTGTGAAGTGGCTTGGTGTGGAATCTCAGTTTCCAGACCAGGGAATAAGCCTGGGACACAGCAATGAAAGTACCAAGTCCTGACTACTAGAACACAAGGGAACTCAAGATGTCCACATCTTAATGCCTGGAATCTGTGAACATGTTACCTTCTGCAGGGACTTGGCAGATGTAATTAAGGATCTTCAAAGGGGAGATTAGCCTGGATTATATATACAAGGATCCTTATAAGGGGGCGGGGGATGGGCAGGAGGGTCAGAATCAGAGAAAGAGGTATGATGACTAAAGCAGAGGTGAGAGTAATATGGCCATGAGCAGTGTCTAGAGGCTGGGAAGGCAAGGAACAGATTCTCCCCAAGAGTTTCCAGAAGGGACACAGCTCTGCCAACACCTTGATTTTAGTCGCATAAGACCCATTTCAGACTTCTGACCTCTAGTACAGTGAGGTAAAAAAATCTGTTGTTTATGTCACTGAGTATTGTGGCGATTTGTTACAGCAGCATTAGGAAACTAATACAGTCCTCTTCTCCTGCATTCCACAGGTTCTCTTTGGGCAACTTCATCTTCCACTCACGGCTTCAATGACCATCTATAAGCAGATGTTTCTCCTCTAAAATTCAGACCTTACACATTCAACAGCATGTTTAACATCTTCCGCTGGATGTCCCATGGAAACCCCAAATTCAGTGTCCTCAGCTCAGTCCCTCTCCCACAGCACCCCAACCTGTTTCTCTAGCTGCTCCCTGTCTCATCCAATGGCAGCATCATAAATCCATTCTTCCAAGCAGGGCACCTTGAGGACTCCCTCTCCTTCATCCCAACACCCGACTATCTCTAACCCTTGCTAGTTTTATCTCATAAACGTATCCCTTTCTCTCCATTGTTTCTGTCAGTCTTGGTGTCCATAATAGTCTTTTTTTTTTTGGTCTTTTTGCCTTTATGTAGAGCCACAACCGTGGCATATGGGAGTTCCCAGGCTAGGGGTCTAACAGGAGCTGTAGCCGCTGGCCTTTGCCGCAGCCACAGCAACGCAGGATCTGAGCCGCGTCTGCAACCTACACCACAGCTCACGGCAACGCCGGATCCTTAACCCACTGAGCAAGGCCAGGGATCGAACCCGCAACCTCATGGTTCTTAGTCGGATTAGTTAACCACTGAGCCACGAAGAGAACTCCCCATAACAGTCTTCTTAATGTCTCCTGACCTCCATCCTAGAACGCCTCAAATCCATCCTCCACACTGCATTTTTCTTTTAGAAGTGCAAAAATCCTTCCACATCCCGTCTTTCTAGATCCCTCTGAGCTAAAAGTCAAGTTGCTAAATGTGACTTACAGGGCTTCCCCGTCTGCCTCCCATTGCTACACCTCCAGTCTCACCTCCTCGGTACCACAGCCCATCTTCCCACACCCCCAAATGCACTCCTCTCTTAAATGACAAGGAGGAGGGAGGGAGGGGAAAGTGGGAAGGAGAGAAGGAAAAAGGTTGGACTCACTAGCAAATCTTTCCTTTAGTGAGCCTACTTCTCTAAAACCCCAATCAGGCCAACTCCCCACTCAAGTGGAGTAGAAACATCTCCTCCATGTAAGGCACTTCAGCATATAGATCAGCAATTATATATTCCTACTGCTCAAAACACACACCCTCAAAATGCGAAATCACACCCCAACATGCAAATCTATGCAAATACTCATTGCCTCATAGATATGCCCACCCACAGAAACAGAAACACAGGAGACATGGACAGATGCTCATCCAACTGCACGTGCCTTCCCATAACTCTGCTTAAAATCCTCTCATGCAGACACTGCCTATAGACACAAACATCCAAAGAAGGGGAAGCAGATACCTTCTAGGGCTTAGGGGATGTGAGAATAAAGAAATAGCAGAGGTAGGAGAAAGTGGTAGAAGGCTGAGGGTAAGTGGAAGAAGAGGAAGGACCATGGAAGATTGACTGGGATACATTCAGTCACCAGCATTCCCTAAGCCCCGACAATAGGCCAGTCTGCTAAGAAACGGAGTACAAAGATCCATAGCAGCAGTCATCGTCATCGTCGTCGTCATCATCATCATCATCATCATCATCAAACAGCAGCTAACACTCCAACCACAGTAATTACATACCAGGCACTTAGCATTATATTACCTCACTTAATCCCCACAGCAATTTCATTAGGTAGATATTATTATCCTCAACTTAACAGATGACATAACGAGGTCCCCAAAAGTTAAGCGACATGTCCAGCATCATACTGCTAAGAACTGGCAAGACCTGAATTCCTAACCTGGCCATTGGATCCAGAGTCTATGTTCTTACCCACCTCCCAATTCAAGCCCCCTGCCTGTGGGCAGCTCACAGACCGTGAGGAGCTCGCACGCTAGAGTTGGGGCTGTGTGTTTTCCGTCTTTGGAGAGGCAGCATGAAAGAGAATGCAGCAACAGATACTGATGGGATAGACACTGGCCTCAAAGTCAGGCTGACCTAGACCGAAATCCCAGCTCTGCTACCCACACCCCATGGAAATGTCAGCAACTGACATAATTAACATCCTTGAGCATCAGTTTTCTCATCCATAAATAAAGATATTAATACCTTGAGTTTTATTAGAATGAAATAAAGGTACTCTATATGAAAGTGTTAAGTGCAATTCCTGGCATACAGTGGGCACTCAACATATAAATCCTTGCCTCTTGTTGCTTCAACAAATAATTACTCTTCAACATTCCCTAGACCTGTATGGCGATTTCTCAGAAAACTAAAAATAGAATTACCATTTGATCCAGCAATCCCACTCCTGGGCATCTATCCAGAGAAAGCCATGATTCGAAAAGACACTTGTACTCCAATGCTCATTGCAGCATTACATACAATAGCCAAGACATGGAAACAACCTAAATGTCCATCGACAGAGGAGTGGGTAAAGAAGATGTGGTACTGGAGTTCCCGTCGTGGCTCAGTGGTTAACAAATCCGACTAGGAACCATGAGGTTGCGGGTTCGATCCCTGGCCTTGCTCAGTGGGTTAAGGATCCGGCGTTGCTGAGCTGTGGTGTAGGTTGTAGACGCGGCTCGGATCCCGCATTGCTGTGGTTGTGGTGAAGGCCGGCGGCTACAGCTCCTGTTAGATCCCTAGCCTGGGAACCTCCATATGCCGCGGGTGCAGCCCTGGATAGGGCAAAAAAAAAAAAAAAGAAGAAGATGTGGTACATATACACAATGGAATATTACTCAGCCATTAAAAGGAAAGAAATAACGGCATTTGCAGGTTCAACTCTAAAGTGGGTTGGCACCCCTTAGCTGCCTCCTGTCCTTAACCAGGCTCAGGGCAGGTTGAGAGTGCAGGGGCGCAGGGTCTGGGGTTGGGGAGGTTGGTCATGTGACCACAGCCCTAGGTAAAGAGGAAATGCTTGGCTTAAACTGCGAGTCTTTGGGTATTCTTTGACCTTTAACTCTGGTGTAATTACTTTTATGAGGAGGTTACTCTTGAGATCCTTCCAGTTCTGACCCTTCCACCCAGAATACTGTGCAACCACCCCCACCAAGCACCTGTTCCAGGCCCCGCTCCTTCCAGCCTGTTTCAGCCCTCTGTGCTTTACCATGTCAGATCTCCAACTTTGGTCCAAAATGTTACTTTTAACAAAAAAAAGGTAATGAGCACATTTATCGTGCCTCTATTTGCATTTCTTTACCCACAGCTGGGGACAGAGGGACAGAGGGGAACATAAAAAATAAATAAATAAATAAATAAATAGCCTGTCTTTAAGTATATACCAGCAAATAAAAATGAGTTTTCACTGTCCAGCTCTCTCACCTACAAAGAGCAACATTCAACTAGAATTCATAATTTTTCTGATCATAAAGCTAATTAACACGTTGATGAGAGAATTAGAATGCAAACATCAACACAATAAATTTGTAAGTATTGCATATATAAAGGGAATCCTCAATTTCATATGTTTAGCTTTTGACCAGTCTAAACCTTTCTTTAATACACTGTGCACGGAAACTCCCAAACCACCATTCATATACTAAATCGGGGGTTTAAACAGCTCTTGGATGAACATTCAGTCTCTGTGGGGAAAGTCCTGTTTTCCAGCCAGTATTCATTTATTCATTCATTCGTCCATCAACAAATTTTTTTTTTTTTTTTTTACTTTTTAGGGCTGCACCTGCAGCATATGGAAGTTCCCAGGCTAGGAGTCAAATTGGAACTACAGCTGCTGGCCTTCACCACAGCCACAGCAATGCCAGATCTGAGCCACGTCTTCGACCTGTACCACAGCTCACAGCAACACTGGATCCTTAACCCACTGAGCAAGGCCAGGGATCAAAACCGCATCCTCATGGATACTAATCGGGCTCATTGCTGCTGAGCCACAAAGGGAACTTCCAACAAATGGTTTTTGTGGGCCAACTACACATCATGCACTGTGGGTAAAGCATTTGATGCCTGACCTCGTGGAGCAGAAAATGTAAGTGAGGAGACAGACAATAAATCAAGCAAATAAATTACATATTATCTAATTTATGCTATGAATGAAAGAACTAGTGTATTCTAATAAAATAAACGGAGAACATCCAAGTTAGCAATGAGCATACCTAGCACCTAGATCTTGGTCTCTAATACCATTCATTCTCCAATAAATGGAACCAGGGCTTCTTGGAGAAAGGGCTGATTCTAGGAGTGGGGCAGGAAATACACAAGATGATCCTTGTAGTGGCAGAAAGATAGAAGATGGTCAAAAATAAATAAATACATGCAGTTCCCATTGTGGCTCAGTGGTAATGAACCCTACTAGTATCCACGAGGACTCAGGTTTGATCCCTGGCCTCACTCAGTGGGTTAAAGATCCGGCATAGCCAGGAGCTGTTGGTGTAGGTTGCAGTCACAGCTTGTATCCTGCGTTGCTGTGGCTGTGGCGTAGGCTGGTAGCTACAGCTCCAATTCAACCCCTAGCCTGGGAACCTCCATATGCTGCAGGGCAGCCCTAAAAAGACAAAAAATTAAAATAAAATCCTAATTGATGGGGCAAGATCAAAGAGACACGTGAACCAAGTGAAAGAGCTCTCAGTGCCAAAGCTGAAGCAACTAGAGCAATAAATAAAATAGCATTGGATTATAACCCAAAGTATGAAATAAACATTCATGAGTCCATATGATATGAGTAAATGATTCAATATAGTAATACATGGAGAAGAAAAATCTCCCGTGCAGAGAAATTCCAAAAACCTTATGCATATACCCCACCTTAGAGCGCTGAGAGCTACGTTCCCCTCTTTAGCTCTGGGCTCTGCCTAGTGACTTCCTTCCAAAGAGGACAGTGAAAAGAATGACTTTACACGGAGTCCCTGCTGTAGCTCAATGGGGGTGGCTTCTCTACAGTGCCAGGAAGCAGGTTCGACCCAGCGTTGCTGCAGCTCCAGCATAGGTCACAACTGTGGCTCGGATCTGACCCCTGGCCTGGGAACTCCATAAGCTGCAGTGTGGCCAAGAAAGAAAGAAAATTTTTTTTTAAAAAAAATAATAACTTTACGGAAGAGAAATCCATAAATAACTTCATGGAAGAGAAAAACACTACTTCAGTCAGGTAATCAAGGCAAATATCAACAGTCATAAAAAATGTTGATAGAAGATGATGTGATGAAAAATGGCACCTCACCTCTGTAATTTTGTCTCTGAACCCATTACTCAGTCTAATCAGGAGGCAAAAAAAAAGAAAAAAGTCAGACAAGCTCAGTAGAGGAACATCCTACAGAACCCCTAACCAGTATTCTTCAACACTGCCAGAGCCGTCAAAAACAAGGAGAGAGCGAAGAGGAGCCCAAGGAGACATGACAGTGAAGCACAGTGTAGGGCCCTGGGATCAAAAGAGGGCATCAGAGAAAACCGAAGGAAATCTGAATATAGACCTTAGTTAATATTATCAAGGTTGGTTCATTAATGGAAACAAATGAACGCCACTAATATAAGATGTTAATAATAGGGGAATTGTGCCAGGGCTACCTAAGAACTCTCTGTACTATCTAGCTCAATTTTTCTCTAAATCTGAAACTATTTTAGGGAGTTCCCACTGCAGTGCAGTGGAAACAAATCTGACTAGTATCCATGAAGATGCGGGTTCGATCACTGGCTTCGCTCAGTGAGTTAAGGATCCAGCATTGCCATGAGCTGTGGTGTAGGTCGCAGACACGGCTTGGATCTGGCATTTGCTGTGTCTGTGGCGTAGGCCGGCAGCTACCACTCCAATTAGACTCCTAGCCTGGGAACTTCCAGATGCTGCAGGTGCAGCCCTAAAAAGCAAAAACAATTATAAAATAAGATAATTTGAAAAAAACTATTCTAAAACTCAAAGTCAATGAATAAAAAGAAATAAATAAATGGGAAGGGAAATATAATTTAAACAGGGTGGTCTGAGAAAGTCTCCCTGGGGAGTTAACTTTAAGCCTGGCCTTGAAGGTCTGGGTCATGTGAAAAAAAGAAGAGTGTTCAGAGCTTAGGAAATAGTATGCGCAAAAGTCCTCCAGAAGGAAAGAAGCTGGTATGTCTGAGGAAGGCAGAGAGTGTCAGCATATCCAAGATGTCATGAACACAAGAGAGAGTGGTGAGACATAGGATAAGGCGGTAGGAAGGAGACCACTCAAGACCTTGACTCTAGGAAGGAGAAGGATCTTTTTTTTTTTTTTGTCTTTTTGCCTTATCTAGGGCCACACCCGTGGCATATGGAGGTTCCCAAGCTAGGGGTCTAACAGGAGCTGTAGCTGCCGGCCTTCACCACAGCCACAGCAACACGGGATCCAAGCCGCATCTACAACCTACACCACAGCTCGGCAACGCCGGATCCTTAACCCACTGAGCAAGGCCAGGGATCGAACCCACAACCTAATGGTTCCTAGTCGGATTCGTTAACCACTGAGCCATGACGGGAAAGGAAGGAGAAGGACCTTATTCTAAGTGCAAGTGAGAAGCAATGAAAGGCATGCAGTGTCATCACTACAGCCATATTACTTATCAGAGCAATATTTGCTCACTATTTTATTGTACTCATTCACTCTATAGAAGGGAAAGGGAAATGAAAGCCTGAAGATAAAAACTAGAGGTCTCGTGGAGTTCCCATTGTGGCTCAGTGGGTTAAGAACCTGACAAGTATCCATGAGGATGCAGGTTTGATCCCTGGCCTCGCTCAGTGGGTTAAAGATCCAGCGTTACCTCAAGCTGCAGCTCAGATACCACACTGCTGTGGCTGTGGTGTAGGCCGGCAGCTGCAGTCCCTAATTGGCCCCTAGCCTGGGAACTTTCATATTCCACAAGTGTGGCCATAAAATAAAATAAAATAACTACAGACTGAAAAGGAAAAACTGAAGGTCAAACTAAACTCATCTTTGGATACTCAGTGGACTTAAGTTGGCTGTCAAATTAATTGTGAAAGAAAATGACAAAAAGAACCTCTAGACTGTTTCACTGATGATTGTGTCTAAAGGGTAAAGTTTAAGTGTGCATAATTTGTTGTATCTCTGAGAACAAAGCCGTCCTTAAAGCACTAGGTCATCTTTTGTACGTGATTTTAGGAATGAAAGAAAGTAGGGGACTTCTTTTATACTTTCTACACATAAGTCTTATCTGTAACAGCTTGAGTGACAATCAACAAAATTTGGACAGAGGTCATGTTTTCTTCCAATACCTTCCCTACTGTAGTATGCCTCTCAAGTTCAGCGCTAACCCACGTGCACGCCCCAAAGCACATGCAAATGCATTCCCCTCTCAGACACACACCTCCCCACCCTTGCCTTGACTCAGGAGGCAAGGCCAGGGGCTGAACGAGCTGGGCCTGCCTCCTCTCTTCCTGTGTCTCCTCAGGCTTTGTGAATTGGCGATGGAGTCTGCTACACTAATTCCCTATCAGAACGCCTATGACCCTTCCTTTAAAATTTGAATTTTAAAAGAGATCTCATGAAAATAAAAATACCAACTACCTTATTTTAGGAGATCTGCCAATCTGGTGGGAGAGATCTTTCGTAAATGGAAACTTTTAGCAGCCCTCTTCTATCATGCCACATGGACAGCCATTACTCTGGCAGCACGGAAATCTATTTTATCATTAATAACTTCAGCCTATTTCCTTCAGTTATTTTCATACCCTTTTTACTAATCCATACTCCATTTTGTTTTAAGGGAAAAAAAACAAAGTATTAACTTTGGCACTATCAAAGACTCCTAATAAATTGCTAAATGTTGATTAAACTGTAACATGTTTACTTTCATAGTCTTAAAATGTCCTCATTAAAGAGATATTTATTATGTGCCAGCACTGTTCTAGAAGTTGGGCATATAATGATAATCAAATCAGACAACATCCCCTGTCTTGAAAAGCTTATTTTCTAGTTCAATTTAAAGTTTAAAAATGCAGGAGTTCCCATTGTGGCTGAGCGGTTAACAAGTCCAACTAGGATCCATGAGGATATGGGTTTGATACCTGGCCTTGCTCAGAGGGTTAAGGATCTGGCGTTGCCGTGAGCTGTGGTGTAGGTTGCAGATGTGACTCAGATCTGGCATTGCTGTGGCTGTGGCTTAGGCTGGCAGCTGTAGCTCTGACTGGATCCCTAGCCTGGGAACCTCCATATGCTGCAGGTGCGGCCCTAAAAAGCAAAAAAATAAAAACAAAGTTTAAAAATGCAGTAGAAAATGGTAGCCAGGCTTTAGACAGCCAATAGGAACTTAACACCTGCCAAAGAAGGACAGGAAAGCTGGGAAGAATTACAAGTCTCCTCTCCTAAAGCAGGAAACACCAGATGGACAGCAAAGGTTCAGGTTGGGGAAAGCTAAAGAAATTCTCACCCTTGTCACTCACTCAAAAAAAGGGAAAAAAAGAAAAAAAAGGGCTGTGAATAGAGTCTCAGTGTATACGCTGAGAGTAAAAAAGGTGTGAAATTACGTAAAGAAAAATGTTGGGGGCAATTAGAGCTTGTTAAATTAGAGCTCCATGACAATACCGAAAGTTGATAAAGATGTGGAGCAACTGGAATGTCCATATACTGTTGGTGGGGGTGTGAAATAATTCAACCACTTTCAAGGTTCTTACAAATTAAACAAATACTTAGCAAAATCATTCCACCCCTAGATATTTACCCAAGAGAAATCAATCTACATCCACAAAAAGATATGTACAAAAATATATGAGGCAGGTGTACTCAAAATAGCCAAAACCTGTAAATCACCCAAATGCCCATCAAACTGTGAGATATTCATATAATGCCAGTAATAAAAATATACACAATAAGGATAAACCTCAAAAAAACATGATAAGCAAAATAAAAAAAGTCAAAGAGTATATTTGCATATATAAGTAGTTCAAAATAGGCAAAATTAATCTATACTGAGAGGAGTCAGATCTGTGGTTTCCCATGGCTGGGGAAAGGTGGGGGATTAATGAGGGGATGTATGGGGTGACAGAAATATTCTGTATCTTATTGGAGTGACAGTTATACCCAACTGTCAGTATATCAAATATAGCACTAAAGATCTGGGGGTTTTCTTGTATGTTAACCAAGACCCAACTGTTTTCATTTTTAGACTACTCAATATCAGTTTAATAGTTTAAAAAAAAAGGCACAAAAACACCCACAAACCCCTGCACTGAAGAGCTGCCCTCCTAGAAAGTAAGAGTGTATCAGGTCCGGGTGGTCATCAGTTGGCCAGTTCAGTAACAACAGGTTGGGTCAGACCAGTCCAAAGACAATTTTGTAGCCAAGTACACCTGAGATTCAAAAACAAACTGCCCAAGAATAATCTTAAAATAGCTCCTTTGTAAGTAAGATTATTGATTCCGAGTCTACCACTGCCAGGTGCTGAACTAGGTGTTGCAAATTCAGCCCCAAATCTGATGGGCTCCCATTTTAGTGAAGGATACAATGGCAGCAGAGCAAAGGGGGCAGCTATAAAATAAACCCCCAAAAAGTCAATTAGATAATTTCAGATGCTGACTGACAATGTACCCAATGTATACCAAAAGGTTATCTTGCTTTTAGGTTTTTTTTTCTAATTAAGCTACAAAGAAGAGAGAATGGTATAGCAATTAAAAGCATGAATGGGCTATGTGAGCATTTGCTTAATTGCTTATTACAATTCCTGGCATATAGTAACCTTTCAATAGTGCCAGTTATTATTATCTTTATTATTATTTCCCTCTTCTCCCTCCCTTCTTAGGAGTAAAACATGAAATTTGAGGATATATGTGCAATTAAAGACATGTACACAAACATTCACAATGGTTTCTTTCATAATGGCCAAGAATGGAAATGATCCAAACAGTAGGATGGATAAATTGTGGTATATTCATATAATGGAACACCTCCCTGCAATAAAAAGAACAAACTGCTATTACACAGCAATTATGAACTTGGATGAATCTCACAGACATAATATTGAGTGAAAGGAGCCAAATACAAGAGACCACATACTACATAATTTCATTTATATGAAGTTCAAGGACAGGTAAAACCAACCCATGATAACAGAAGACAGAAGAGTGGTTATGTTTGGCAGGAACTGTTCACTGGAAAGGGCCACAAGAGAGTCTTCTTGTATGTTCAAAATATTCTTTATCTTGACTGAGGCCTGGTGACTAAGTGCGTACATGTGCAAAAATTGAGCTGTTCACTACAGATCTGAGCATTTCATGCACGTTATTGTTCAGGAAAAAATTAAGAATATAAGTGCAATTAGGCTAAATAAAGAAGCACATTTGGGAATATGAATATTTCATGTGTAGTATTTGAGAAATTCTCTTCTTCTTTTTACAGCAGCACGTGCGGCATATGGAAGTTCCCAGGCCAGGGGCTGAAACGTAGCTGCAGCTCCCGGCCTCTGCCACAGCCAAGGCGGCACTGGATCCAAGCCGCATCTGCGACCCACACCACAGCTTGTGGCAACAACAGATCCTTAACCCACTGGCAAAGCAGTGCATCCTCAGAGCAACAACGTCGGGTCCTTAACCTGCTGAGCCACAACAGGAACTCCAGGACCTGAGAAATCTTAAGTCACTGATGACTTTCGTGAATGGAAACGCTAGGTGTTTTCTATCATAAGTAGTTCATTCATTCCACACACATTTCTTGAGCATTTCCCAGCTGCCAAGCACCGTATCAGGTGCCCAGGACACATGAATGAAGATGGCAACACAACCCCTAGCCTTAAGGGCATCTCTGAAATGGGCAACATGTAACCTACTACCCCCGGACAGCCAGGGGCAGCTGCTCTCAGTGTGGTCACAGGATCCTGCAGAAGGTCACAGACTTTTCCTAGGGACACCGCAGACCTTAATTCCAATCCGGTAACCAAAGCATCACGTAGGGTCATTCATGTCTCCTGAGGAGCAATATGGGTAATATTATCAGATCATGGTACTTAATTACGACTGACATTTCTAGGTCATGGGTAGTGATGGCAAATATCCTCCTGAAAGCCTTCTCATTTGCAACAACAGCAGAGGGAAAGAGGCTAATTTTAGAGAACGTGGCCCGACCTCCACCCTGCCGAGGAACATCCGACAGACAACTCTTTGTTCTCTCAGCAGTGGCAGGGGTGTGGGAGTCAGGAAACAACTTCAGCAACTGCCTGCGGCCCTCATCATGGGCCCAGATTCTGGGCTCCAGATGGTTTAAGAGCCCCATGCAGTATTAATGTACAAAACGTGACAAACACTTTGCTCTTGCTTCTGATACGAATTAATAATTTAACATATTTTCAGTTTTATTTTATTCAGTTTTATTTTAAAGGAGTCAAGTTAATTGATGGTTCATCCAAAAGTGCCCTGATCTTCTTTCTCAATGTAGAGACATATTTTTACTAAGCAAGGTGGCAAAAATGGGAATAAGTTAAGGGGTCCAGAGGCTGTGTTGCCTTAACAGAGAGGTCTGAAGGCAAATAAATTTGATAACCCTGGAGCTAAAAGGGGGGAAAAAATCAACTCCTGGGGAAAACAAAAGAGCAAGAGAAGGAGTTTCATTGTGGTGCAGCAGAAATGAATCTGACCAGTATCCATGAGGATGCTGGTTAGATCCCTGGCCTCGCTCAGTGGGTTGGGGATCCAGCATTGCCGTGAGCTGTGGTGTATGTCACAGATGTGGCTCAGATCCCACATTGCTGTGGCTGTGGCTGTGGCAGGCAGCTGTAGCACCGATTTGACCCCTAACCTAGGAACTTCCATATGCCTCAGGTATGGCCCTAAAAAGCAAAAAAAAAAAAAAGGCAAGAGAAAAGGAACTAGGAAGACCAGTGCTTCTGAACTCCCTGCATTTCTTATTCCTAAAGCCGCAAGCAATTATTCCTGACTTTAATACTGAGAAGACCAGAAAGGAAGCCCAGTGGGACTAGTATTTGGAATCTAGAAACCACAACAGAAAGGATGACCAGATGTCCTGGTTTGTCCAGGACGGTCTCAGTTTACACTTGCTATAAATATCAGTAGTGCCCCCTCTAACTCTCATAAGCGTTCTAGTTTGAACAATGTATTATACCGACACCTTATCAGCAAAAGGAACAAGGGTTGGTGACCTGGAATTGACACATCCTTTGGGAGACAGGGGACAGGTACTCTGGTATCCTGTGGTACACCTAGGCCACTCAGACAGGTACAGATTCCAGGGCCAGCAGACCCCAAGAGCAACTGGACCCAAAACATGAACTTCTAGCGCTGTGAGCATTAAAAAAAAAAAACCTCACAGAGAAATTAAAGTGACAAACTTTTTTTTTTTTTGTCTTTTTGCCTTTATGAAGAGCCGCACCCGTGGCATATGGAAGTTTCCAGACTAGGGGTCTAACAGGAGCTGTAGCTGCCGGCCTTCGCCACAGCCACAGCAACGCGGGATCCGAGCCACGTCTGCAACCTTCACCACAGTTCACGGCAACGCCGGATCCTTAACCCGCTGAGCAAGGCCAGGGATCAAACCCGCAACCTCATGGTTCCTAGTCAGATTCGTTAACCACTGGGCCACGAAGGGAATTCCCAAAAGTGACAAACTTCTAAAGAAGCAAAGATAACTACTCAGAGAAGCTAAGAAGGCCTGGACCACAAAGGGGAGAGGAAGTTCTACCACGTGGGGTTTTATGTTTCCTAGGGTTTCCATAACACATGACCATAAATTGCATGGCTCAAAACAGAAACTGATTCTCTCATGGCTCCAGAGGCCAGAAGTCCAAAATCAAGGTGTCAGCAGACTTGGTTCCTTGCGGGAGGATGCATTCTATGCCCCTCCCCTAATTTCTGGCAGTTTGCCGCAGCAATACTTAGCATTCCAACATTCCAGTCTCTGCCTCTGTCTTCACACGGCCCCACCCCCTCCATGTGTCTCTGTATCTCTGTGTCCTCTCCTCTGCTCAAAGAGACACCTGTCCTTGGACTTGGGCTCACCCTAAGTCCAAGATGATCTCACCACGAGGTCCTTCGATTATATCTGCAAAGACCCTTCTTCTAAATGAGCCACTTTGGTAGGTTCCAGGGGTTAGGACTTGGACGGGTCTTTTGGGTAGCCACCATTCAACCTACTATGCATGTGTCCAAGACCGTGCTGAGGTGAGTCAAGGTGTACCGAATATTCTTTTTTTTCAAAAATTAAAAAGACTTTCTAAGCTAAATCTGGAGGAAAAAAAAGAGGGAGGACTCGACTCCCGGAAGGAGAGAAAGGTGCATCAAACGCCTGAGAAACAGACACTCCTCTGTGCCTCCCTTTTGCCGCGACTGTGTTCAACGGAGAGAGGCCAGGCACCCTGACAGTCATTTCCCACCTCTTGTCCACGGGGCTCTCCCTGGCAGTTAGTGCTGATGGCCTAGGAAACTCCACCACCAGTCTCGAGGCACAGCTGCATCTGACACCGATCCGCCCAGTCCCAACGCCACCGGACTTCCCACTCTTCTGTCACCACGTATATTACCTAGCCCTCACACCCACCCTGGAAGGATACCAAAGAGGAGACTGGGACTCTTTCTCAGGCTACAATCATCAGGAACAAAGGGTGGCTGCAATCTCGAAACTCCCCCAGGAAAGTTCTAGACCAAGATCCCTCCTGATCAGGTGAATTAAACAGCAAACACTGAGCCAACGGAGCACATCCACTGTCCCATCAAATACCTGCAGCTATCCACAAGATGTAAAACAAATACAAGCTGTATCGAAAAATAAACGTTTACATGATCATCTTCCAGGACACGCCATCCCCTGATTAAAGCACCCCTTTTCCCAACTAGTTTCCACAAACTCCCAGGACGAGGTGAAGGGTGTGCAGGGAAAAGAACGGAGGGACCTGGGTGCCAGGAAGGACATTCAGGCTCAAACCACCACCTTCAAGGCATATCGCACATCAGTCCCTGCCCTGTCTTCCTGCCTCATCTCTCATTAATCCCTCCATGTACCACAACTCCAGCCGCCTTCTATCCGGCGTGCTGGTACACTGCTCATCTTTAAGCTGTGCCTCAGCTTTGAATGCTCTTCCCAGCCCTCTCCATTCGCTGGCAAGCCAGGTGTCCTGGCAGGTATGCATCCTCATGAGGTCTTCTTATTCCAGTCCAGCATGGCCACTCCTTTCTCCGAACTCCCAGCCCACTGATCTGATCACTCATTCCACAAGCTCTGGCCCTTTTTTCCCGAAGAGTCCTAACTGCCTTCCCATTCCCACTGAGCCCAAAGCCCTTGAGGGAAGGGTGCCCTCCATACCTGTGCAGCTGGCTGCCACTTGGTGGTCACTCAATGTCTTCAAACAAAAGACAAGGTTACTTGAGGGTCCATGAGAAATTCCAGAGAGGCACTTTAACAGGTAAGGGCAGCTTTGTCTTTGGTTCATTCTTACTAATTTCCCGAGCTTCTAATGCCAAAAGAAATTTTCCAGCCAGCTGACTTCCTTCACCTGGAGAGTTGCAAATGCCAACTGCAATTAAAATAACAACTTTATTTTCCAGCCAGTTTCAGATGGCATATGTGGCACTGGATTGTACTTTTCTTCAAAGCAATTAGGGAGCTAAGTTTTTTGGTTTGTTGTTGTTTTGGCCACACCAGGGACATGTGGAAATTCCTGGACCAGGGATTGAACCCACACCACAGCAGGGACAATGCCAGATCCTTAACCCAATGAGCCATCAGGAAACTCCCAGAGCTGAGTTCTTCTTTTAAATTGTTTGCCAGATTTTATAACAGCTCTTCCTGCTCCCGACGTGATATATAGCATATACATTTCAAACCAAAGCAAATGAAGATTATGTTTGCTTTGAGAATTTGTTAAATCTCTCACCACTTCTTGAGATAACTGGAAATACCTGAGGATGCCACATAAAACTGGGATTGAGACAAGAGAGAGGTTCTCTTCATAACCAAACATAGACATTCTCTCAGAAACATCTTTTAAATTCTTTTGACCAAAAAGAAAAAAGAAAACCCAACTAATTAACATCCTCACAAGGGGCCTCAGATATTTCTTTTATCCTTGGTTAACTTCCATAAAACAAAGCACAAAAAGGACACACGTACGCATACACGCTACACACACACACACACACACACGAAAGGTGTAAGGTAGCCTAGGTAATTCTGGAAACTTATATTTTTCTCCTTTCACTCTGTTTGGTGAGACAAGGGGACTTGAAATTCTGGGGAGGAGGGAAATAATAAGAAAGAAAACAGCTTTGTAATCTTCTTTGAAAGGTTTCATTTCACACAGAATTTTGTCCTTAGAAAAAAATAAAAGACTCCCACCTTTACCTTGCTTGTGTTGCGATTTCAAACATTCACAGTACTTAGAATACCACGTTAGGCACCGCTTCAACAAGTACTTATTACATTCCTGGCACTGTGGTAAGTGCTAAAGAAACAAAACGCACATGACCAACTTTCATGTCCAGTAACACGGACAGGCTCTGAGGGATCACTTAGATGAGACCAGCAGGAGTCCTCTCTGCATGGAGATTACAAGTCAAGGGGACAATGCCTGTCACTATTCAAAGGGGACCCAGTTTGGGAAGGCGGGGACACACAAAGTTTCATTGTTTCTTAGTGTTTAGTATTCATTATCAAATTAGACTAAAATGAGTCCACGTGAGGCAGAATTTGATTACCCTGAAACTTTTAAAAAGTGAGTGTTTAACGTCACTCCAAGAAAGGAAGTCTAATCAGTAGAGGCAGATCTCGCTTGACCGTCCTTCTCAGATCTTGTAAACGATGTATGCAAACAAACTGAAAGTTTACGGCAACCCTGCATCAGACAGGTCTAGTGGCACCATTTCTCCAACAGTATTTGCTCGTGTCACATCTCTGTCCCATTTTGGTAATTCCTGCAACATTTCAAACTTTTTTATTATTGTATTTGTTATGGGGATCCTTGATCGGCGATCTTTGCTGTTACCGTTATAAAGACATCAACTCCCTAAAACCTGGGATGATGTTTAGCATTTTTTTTTTTTAGCAATAAAGTATTTAAGATGAAGTTCCCGTCGCAGCTCAGTGGTTAATGAACGCGACTAGCATCCATGAGGACGTGGGTTCAACCCCTGGCCTCGCTCCGTGGGTTAAGGATCTGGCATTGCCGTGAATTGTGGTGTAGGTCGCAGATGCAGCTCAGATCCCATGTTGCTGTGGCTGTGGTGCAGGCCGGTGGCTGCAGCTCCGATTCAGCTCCTAGCCTGGGAACCTCCATATGACGCCTACGCTGCCCTAAAAGACAAAAAGACCAAAAAAAGGTATTTAAGATGTGTAAATTTTGTAGACATACTGCTATTGCATTCTTAAAAGAATATAGTATAACGTAAACATAACTTTAACATGCACTGGGAAACCAAAACGCTCATGGGACTCACTTCACTGAATTCTTCACTTTACTGCAGCAGTCTGGAGCAGAACCCAGAGTATCTCCAAGGTATTTCTGCACACAATTCTAAAATATATATGTGCCGGGAGTTCCCATCGTGGCTCAGTGGTTAACGAATCCGACTAAGAACCATGAGGTTGCAGGTTTGATCCTGGCCTTACTCAGTAGGTTAAGGATCCGGCGTTGCCGTGAGCTGTGGTGTAGGTTGCAGATGCGGCTCGGATCCCACATTGCTGTGGCTGTGGCATAGGCCGGCAGCTACAGCTCCTGTTAGACCCCTAGCCTGGGAACCTCCATATGCCATGGGTGGGGCCCTAGATAAGGCAAAAAAATAAAAAAATAAAAATAAAAACTAAAAAATTAAAAAAAAAATAAAATATATATGTGCCACTAGATTCACAGAACGTTTTAGTTCAAAGGACTGCAGAGATCTCCGGCTCCCCCATACAGGCAAGGATGCCGAGGCCCATGAAGTCAGCATCTGTCTGAGTTCACAGGGGCCACCAGTGTAGACAAGGGGATAAGATCCAACGTCCTGGGTCTGAGGCAGGTGCACTGCCCTCACATCTGAACAATGCTGACACTTATTCCTTGGACTCTTTAAGGAGATGATGTGCAGGAGTTGAGAGCTCCACTCTTGCTTCTCTTGTTTTCCCCTATCTGCTACTGAAGGACACAGAGCAGTGCAAGAGGTCTTTGTAATGACAGCAGTACCACTGGCCCTGGCACTAATCACAAGTCAAGGAAGTGGGGAGTCTCCTGGGCTCCTGACCACCTATTAAACAACCGAAGTTGGGCATAATTAGCATTTTTCTGTGCATCTTTTTTTTTTTTTGCCACGCCCACAGCATGTGGAAATTCCCGGGCCAGGGATTGAACCCGCGCCACAGCAAAGACGATGCCAAAATTTTAACTGCTAGGTGACCAAGGAACTCCTCTTCTGTGTATCTTTGATAGAATCAGGAGACAGAGAAGATAGGGCAACACAGCTGGGGCAGCATTCAGTACATTCAGAAGAACTTTAAATGAAAGGGGTGATAATAAAATGATTAAAGAAAAAAAAATGGGTATCATCAGATTTTTGGGCATAAAACAGTAGTTCAGAACTAGACTGAAATTCAGTCTTGAATTTCCTTCTTGCGATGTCACTATAAGTCCTTCACTGAAGCATATTTTTTCTACCGAACCCTCTCTCTTCATTCTTCATTTCTTTTTTTCCTTTGCCCCATTCTGTCTCTCTCATTGGTCCTGGCTGATCAAAACTGAAATTTCTAGAGTTTAGACTTTTCTTCTTATTATGACCAGTGGCCTTGATCCACCTGCAAATGGGCAAGAAATAGTATACTTGGCTATGGAAACAAGTCATCATGGTTGCCTTTATAGCTACATAAACAAACAAGCTATTATCATTATCTTTCATTCCGAGCCTTCAGATTCTCAAAGAAGAAAAGTTATTTTACAAAAAGAAGAAAAATAATGGACAAGATGAAAAAGGAAAAAGCCCTTATCCGTAATTTTCTCCCTCACCATCATGATCTATTACGTTTGCATAATCACATTTAAGGTTGAGTCCGCAGTCTCCACACAGTACGTTCGTGTGCTGCTGGAACCTGCGTTTCATCTCCCAGGATGCTGGCCGCATTCTTCTGAAGGAAGTAAAACTCCTCTCCTAGGACAGGATGGACTGTGTTTTGCATAATCCATATCCTTTGCTTTACAATCCTGGGTTTTTAGGACCCTCCGAGGTTGACAAGCATAAAATGCTTTCACGTAACAAGCACAATAAGGGCCCATGCATAAGTCCATTGTCAGTACAATTCTCTGGTCCACAATGGACAACGAACCTGCACTGGGCAGGACCAGCCTGGGTTTCAACCTTCCTTCCTGATATGTCACTGTTAAGTCCTTCACTGAGGCATGCTTTTTCTTCTGAGCCCTCTTCCTTCATTCTTCCATTTCCTTTTCCCTGTCCTCTCTCTCTTCTTTCTCAGCAGAAGATTTACTTATTAAACAAAAGGCCCGAATACATTATGTTCCACTTTTGCAGGGGAATTTTCAAGGTGTTCTCATTTAATGATGGTAAATAATTCTCATAATTTTAATAACAGATTTCTCATTGGACAGAGAAGATCAAATACATTGGTTCTTCTTCTCTCCTCATGAAATCCACCAAGGCAAAGAAAGGAATTACCAAGGAAAAAAAAAAAGTCACCGTCCCACAAAAGCAGAAGACATCAACACATGAAATATTTCAACAAATTTTTGGTTGGTAGGGCGTTTGCTTTTTTTTTTTAATTGAGGTATAATTGATTTACACCATTTTAGAGGTACAGCAGTTTTTTCTCAGATTCTTTTCTTTTATACACTGTTTCCTTCAACTTATTCTTTTATAGGTTGTTATAAGATATAGAAGACTGTTCCCTGTGCTATGTAGCAGGTCCCTGTTGTTGATCTATTTTATACGTAGTAGCATGTATCTGTTAATCTGAAATTCCTCCTCCACAGCTTTCCACTTTGGTAACCACAAGTTTGTTTTCTAGGTCAGCGAGTCTGTTTCTGTTTTGTAAATAAGTTCACTTGTATCATTTTTTTTTAAGATTCCACACATAAGCAATATCATATAATATTTGTCTTTGTCCAACTTAGTTTGCTTAGTATGATCATCTCTAGGTCCATCCACGTTGCTGTAAATGGCATTCTTTCATTTCTTTTTATGACTGAGTAATATTCCAGTGTGTGTGTGTGTGTGTGTGTGTGTGTGTGTGTATCCATATATTTATCCATCCATCTGTCAATGGACACCCAGGTTGCTTCTCTGTCTTGACTACTGTAAATAGTGCTGCTATGAACCCTGGGGTAACAAGTATCTTTTTGAACTAGAGTTTGTCTTTTCTGGATATATGCCCAGGAATGGGATTGCTGGATCATATGGAAACTACTTTTAGTTCTTTAAGGAACCGCCATACTGTTCTCTAGAGTGGCTGCCCCAATTTACATTCCCACCAACAATGGAAGAGGGTTCCTTTTTCTCTACACCCTCTCCAGCATTACTGCAGAATTTTTGATGATGGCCATTCTGACTGGTGTGAGGTGATACATTTCTCTAATAATTAGCACTTGAGTATCTTTTTGTGGGCCTATTGGCCGTCTGTATGTCTTTGGAGAAATGTCTATGGAGGTCTAATAATTTCTCTAACAATTAGCACTCAAGTATCTTTTCATGGGCCTATTGGCCATCTGTATGTCTTTGGAGAAATGTCTATGGAGGTCTCCAGCCCATTTTTTTGATTGGGTTATGTTTATTTTTAATATTGAATTGTACAGCTATTTTTAATTTTGGAAATTAAGCCCTTGTCAGTCGCGTTGTAGTTTGTGAACATTCTCTACCATTCTGTAGGTTGCCTTTCATCTTGTTTATGGTTTCCTTTGCTGTGCAAAAGCTTGTAAGTTTAATTAAGTCCCATTTGTTTATTTTTGCTTTTGTTTCCATCACTCTAGGAGACAGACTCAAAAAAATACTGCAGCAATTTACGTCAGAGTTCAACACATTTTTAAAAGACAGAGAGCAGGTAAATGAAGTTATTACCTCAGCAGACTGAAAGCAGGAATGCTAAGACGGAAGTGATTCTCTACCAAAGAGCCCCGGAAGAGGCTCAGGGCTTAGGGGTGCCAGGCGCACAGGGGGGAAAACCAGGTCTCATACAGAGAAACAGTCTAAGCAGCATCGCATCACCCATGACCTAGAAACCAATGGATTCATCCTGTCAGATTCTGGCCATACTTAATTTCAACTTGGTTTGACCAGGTAGAGAATTCTATCAACAAAGAATCAGAAGAAAGAAAGTATTTTCAAACAAACAAGGACTCGAAACTTCACTCTTTTTAAAGAAGCTACTATAGGATGGGCTACAGCAAAAAGAGGAAGTAAACTGAGAAAAAAGAAGACATGATGGCCATGAAAAAAAGGAATTTTAACCAGCAGAGTGGTCGATTCAAGCGCTCACTGGGACTGCACGACCAGCCCTAAAAACGAGACAAAAGACCAGCCTAAAGACCAACCACTGCAGGGTGAAGGAGGGCTGGGAGAGGGGAAATGGACCAAAGCAGGATGAAGGAGGGCTGGGAGAGGGTGAAATCGAAGTTAGAGATCACCTTTCCTGTTGAGGTGTTTAGAAAGCAATATTGATAGATATTTGACAGATTCAAATCTTGGGGAGATACCAGCAAACAGATACATAAAACACTGAGCAAATTTTTTCAAGGCATTTATTATGCTAGGAAAATAACGTACAAGCAAATAGAATTAGAGTACACAATTTGGCTCAGAAGGAAACGATATTTACACAGTCATGATATAAATACCAACCAGGGATTTAACCACAAATGATGATGTATCTACATTGAGAAGATAAGAGGGAGGTGAATGAAGAGTAGGGTATAGGGACTAAAATGCATTCAACTGTATCAGAAAGTTAATATCTAATACCCAATACATTGTGGCCACAGTAGGTCACCATGTTTTCCAGTGAGGAAACAACTAGAAACGTCCCAAGTAATTGCTTCTGAAAATCTGGCTTGGGAAATGAGAGTCAAAGGACTGGTTTTTTCCTTTGAAGACGCTTTTAGTTGCATTTTATTATCACTGTCTTACTTTGATCAAAAAGTATTCATAGGAGTTCCCGTCGTGGCTCAGTGGTTAACGAATCTGACAAGGAACCATGAGGTTGCGGGTTCGAACCCTGGCCTTGCTCAGTGGGTTAAGGATCCGACGTTGCCGTGAGCTGTGGTGTAGGTTGCAGACCAGGCTCAGATCCCACGTTGCTGTGGCTGTGGAGTAGGCCGGTGGCTACAGCTCCAATTAGACCCCTAGCCTGGGAACCTCCACATGCCATGGGTGCGGCCCTAGATAAGGCAAAAAAAAAAAAAAAATATATATATATATATATATATATTCCACACACACACACACACAAAGAACAAGAATATGACTGCTTTGTAACAACTACACCCTCTCACCCAATCCCCACAACCACCTGGTAAATTGCATATCACCATTTCTTTTTTTGGTAGATGAAAAAGCAGAGGTCAACCTGCCCAAGGTCACAAGAACAGAGTCCGAGACTCCCCCCAGTCTTCTGCCTCCAAATATGCCAATAGCAATCATTGATGCCACTTCCCTGTTCTAAGCCAGGCCCCTCAATGCTAATACCCCAAATTTTGCCTGCAGATGTGTGAGAAGACATTGACCTTCCCAAAGCTACAGCCTTTAAGACCTATCTCCCCACCGCCTCACCTCTCACCCTTGTGTAAAATCTGCCACTTCCCCATTACAAGGGGACGATCTAGCAAAAGCAGATGAGTCCTGCTAACCGTCTCGATCCCATGGCAAAGGCAGAGCCCTGCCCTGATCCAGGAAGGGGAGAGAAGCCTCTCGCCACCTGATAGCTGCACCTGAAGAAGGGGAGAGCCAGGCCCCTGCACGTGCCCAACCTGCATGGCCCTGGCTCCCCGTACCAGCCTCTCCTCCCCCTCCCCCCGGCCCCTCCTTATATCTGAGACTCGACCAAACAGGGGTTCCCCACTGAGGACACTTAGCAAATATATCTGCAAAATGCATCCAAACATGTTAGGAAAAATGTTCACTGAGTGCCAACCAAAGGTGTAAGTGTGGGACAGGGCACAGATTTTGGGAAGGGTTTATTAGCCCACAGCCCCAGGGACACCTCGGTCCCTGCAGACCATCCTAGTCTCCCACCTGCAGGGACTTGACAGTCTTTACCTGCAGAGCCTCTCTGGCCACCAGAGCCCTCTGGGACCCTACAGGACAAACCGGCAGTGCCAGACAGCTAATGCTCCCGGCCCCCCGGTGGGCCTCGACATATGGCTTTGGAGAGTCAGGTCAGCCCAAGTAACTGGAAGCATTTGGGGCACTGTCCCCCAGAGCTCCACAGCAAGAGCCTGAACACCACTTGCCCTGTCCCATCCCCTCGCTGTGCCTCCTCCCCTTCCTGACTCCGGGCGCACTTCGGGGGGCAGGGGGACCTGTCTGACTCCACAAAATGTCTTGAAACCCAAGTGTGCCAAACAATTGTCCTTGGGGACCTGCTATAACTAAGAAATAAGACTGACACATAATCAGCACATCTGTTTTTTAATGCAAGATAAACACTGTTTGAAAGTAAGGTTTTCTGAGGTGCCTCCGACAAGGCCCTTCCAGTTTTGTTTTCATTGTCCTTGCTTCACACCCTTTCCTTGCGAAGGCAAACTTCAGCTGACCACAAATGAACAAGATCTGAAATAATGAGGATTCGCAACTTAGTATTCTACCCTCATGTTGCCTCTCTAGCAAAGAATCCTCATAATTGCCAGCCGATCATTTTTCCTGCAGAACCTGTACAAGACGCTTCACATTACAGCAGGCCCAGCACGTCCCTCTGGGATCAAACGTCATGGATTTAACTAACGTCGTCATCATCATTAACTGTTACACAGCACTTAAGATAGGCCAAGTGTTCCCAACACTTCACGAATGTCAACTATGGGCTCAGGAATGAGCCACAGCTGAAAAGTTTTTGGAACTCAGCGAGCCCAGGGCCTGAACTTTACAACTAACCTCCCTTCCACAGGAGCAGTTTCTTGCAATGCAGTAATTTCACAAAACTGTATGGGAGCTAGTAAATAATGTAATATTTCACAGATACTCTACTCCACCCACAGATGCCAGAAAGGGGTCCCTTAATCCAGAAGGAAAAAAAAAAATCCGTGAAATTCCCACCTCATTAGAACTGAATCATCAAACACACTGACTGCAGCTCCCCCGCAGAACTAAATATTGGATTCCCGCGGTCCTCTTGGTCCTGTGCGATGCTAACTGCTTTCTCCCAATCCTCTAGCGACCTCCCACCTCCCTCTCCCAGTTTCCTTCCAGCCCCACAACGACCACCGCCCTCTGCCACTGAAAGTCAGCACCCACTTTTGCTTTGTGCTTAGGGCCGAGCTGGCACAAAGGATGGCACTTTCATTGCCTCTGGCTAAGGAGAAAAGAACAGAGGCGGCCTCGGTGGGTAAATAAAGCATTCAGTCATGGCCAGCTGTTCAAATAAAGGTTGCTCGGTGGTTCAGGCGGAAACCGGCAGTGAGACACAGCACACAGCAGCCTGAATTTGGAGCCTAAGCTCAAGCCGGCAAGACCCCGCTCATCTACCGACAGCCATTTTCTTTTTAGCAAAAAACGTCATCCATCACTTTATATTAATGTTGCTGATTTGAATTTTATTGATTTTGTCACTTTATTTGTTTTAAATGTGTAAATCTCTTTTGAGTTTGATGGCCACATAAGAGCTTTAAGTGCTAGGAGTTTATACCTAGCCTTATTTTATACATATTTAAATAAAATTATAACAAAAAAATAATTTAAGACAGTTCTAGGGGTCTGTGAGAGTTTTTTTTTTTCTCTTTAAACACCATTCTACTGCTTATACACAGGCCTTTTCTTAGGATGTAAATGCCCCTTGTGGGGTTTTGTTTGTTTTTATCTTTTTTTTAAAGATAACTTTTAACTATCTTTAAAACTTTTATTTTTTTAATTTTATACAATTTTAGGGGTTACTTTCTATTTAGTTATTACAAAATCTTGGCCTTATTCCTCATGTGTACAATACAACTCTGAGCCTATCTTACACTCAGTAGTTTGTACCCCCACCTCCCGCCCCCCTGCTACTGGTAACCACTAGTTTCTTCCATATATCTGTGAATCTGCTTCTTTTTTGTTATATTCGCTCATTTGCTGTATTTTTTAGACTCCACATATAATTGTTATCATACAGTATTTGCCTTTCTGACTTATTTCACTTAGCTTCATTCCCTCCAGTGAATGCCCATTTTTTTTAGGGCCGCACCCGCAGCATATGGAGGTTCCCAGGCTAGGGGTCGAATTGGAACTACAGCTGCTGGCCTGCACCACAGCCACAGCAATGCGGGATCCGAGCCGCATCTGCGACCTATAGCACAGCCACAGCAACACCAGATCCTTAACCCACTGAGTAAGGCCAGGGATAGAACCTGCGTCCTTCTCATGGTTACTTGTCAGATTCGTTTCTGCTGAGCCACGATGGGAACTCCTGAATGCCCATTTGTGCAGGTGGGTCTTTAGGTCCCCAGTGGAACCTAGCTCCTAGCAGAATGCCCAGAGAAGTCTGCAATTGGTTGGGTCAACTGCCACTGAACTTTGCCCCTCATGCACGTGATCCTTTTATGTCTCAACAGTTTCTTATCTCTTTCTCTTCCTTCTCCAGACTATGCCCCCAAGTTTTCAGATTTTCCTGCACCAGTTCTTACTTTTCATCAGATCAAGGGAAAGTCGGGAGTCCTGTGCCTGGCATGCGAGACTGCACACAATCTTCTAACTCCAGACTTTAGGCTCCTTCCCCTGCAATAACCCCAGTCCAGCTTCTCTGCCCACTCCTACTGTTACATAACACTGGAGCTTCCTCTGCCCTTCCTCCCAGCCCACTCAGCTCCGTCTCGGGACTTGCCTGGTCCACAAGCTCCACTCACACCAACCTTCCCTTTTCCTTTCTGCAGCAGCACCCACCTTGCCTGAACCACGCATTTTGGCCTTTAAATGCCTTCTAAAGTAACCAAATGTTCCACAAGACTCCCCAAGATGAGAAGCTCTTACAGGAAAGCGAACATATCTCACTGCACTCTTCATTCCTCCAGCTTAGCCTGAATTCCTTACAAGAAGCAGAGTCTTTGCTAATAGCTTATGTGTCATAGGTTATCTGAGATGGATCGCAGGAGTGGGAGTGAAGAACTAGGAGAGAGAGAAACACAGGAGGAGAGAGAGGTGGGTCCCTGTGTGGGTCCCCGTGTGGCTCACCTCATCGCACTGGGACCTCTGAAGATGAACAGAATACGGCTCAGAGTCACCCCACCAAAGGACAGAGCAGGGAGCACTTCACCGCCAGCTCCCAGCCCTCGCTGGTAAGGGTTGACCCGTGGCCGTTGACTCCTTTGCGGGCCTCCCGGTGACGGTTCCCAGAAACTCTTGGGCAGAAAGCGAGTTTTATTCGGTGCAGCTGAAGCGAGATGCTGTCTGGTTACACCTGTGTGAGGCTGCCTGCCCAGCAATGGCTGGAGTAAAATTTCGGTTGAGAGGGTGTGAGGCAGGACACAGAGACGTCTGAAAGAGCCGCTCAGCACCTAACGCAGTGCTGTACTTAAAAGAGGAGTTCTGTCCTTAACGGTGAAATTAACTCAGATGCTTCCTCCCTCAGGATTTTGCTTGAAGTGAATATTACTTGAGTTGATATTCTGTGGTCATCCACTCTCAGACCTGGAAAATTCACACCTTCCTCTTTGTACCAATTATAAACAATCTTTGATCTCCATGCTCTAAATGCCCTTAACTATGAAAACAGCAAGACAGTATAATCATGATTTTAGATTTTTACGTGCCTTTCTGTACACTGATGATACTGTCTAGGTAACCTTCTCCCCTTGCCTGAAGTAGCGTAGTTAGCATGCCCAGAAATCAGAGGTGATTAAATGGTGTCCACATAAAATGGTTTCTTCAACTCAGTTCCACAAACCTTTGCTGAGTCCCTATTGTCTGCAATGTACTATTGCAGTTGCTGAAGAAGTGTAATGAGCTCATGGTCCCTGGCCTTGGGAAGCTTCCCCTCAGACTGAAGTTGGCCCAGCCCACCACCAAGGTAGACAACAAGAGGAGTCCCAGAGAAACAGACGCACCAGATTCGGGCGCAGGGAGGGGAGGCGCTCTCATCCTGATGGGGGAATTGGGAATGGCTTCCTGAAGGAGAGGGCATTGAAATGGACTCTGGTCATTCTGCCTGGAAGGATGCTCCCAGAGAGAGGGAGGAGAATAGCGAGAAGGTCCAAGGAGCCTCATCCGGCTGGGCAGTGCCCTCACCTGGGCCCTCCCACGCCCTTCTAATCCAGTGGTTTTCAAGCTGTGTTATGTGGAGTCCCCGGAACAGATGGACAGCAATGGGACAGATGGGACAGAGCACAGCACTCTTAGGTCCCCCTCCCACTTCAACTGGACCAGCTGAGTTAGAACAAAATGAGCTCCATGTTAACATTTACAAAGTGAAAACCGGGAGTTCTCCTTGTGCTTCACTGGTAACAAACCAGACTAGTATCCAGTGAGGATGAGGGCTCGCTCATTGGGTTAAGGATCTGGGGTTGCTGTGGTGTAGGTCACAGATGCGGCTCGAATCCCATATGGCTGTGGCTGCCATGCTATGGCTCCCATTCAACCCCTAGCCTGGGAACTTCCATATGCCATGGGTGTGGCCCTACAGAAATAAAATAAAATAAAAAGTAAAAACCACTATTGCAGTGGCAGCACCAGTGAAGGAGTTAGGGCCCACCCTCCTACCACCAACCAGCCACAAAAGCAAGGACCTGGGGCCTCGAGGGGCCTCATTTTCCTCACCCTCATCCTCAGCACTTCTCAAATGTCTCCAGCTCGCAGAATTGTTAGACAGCTTCAGGGGGAGCTCTGCAGCACTTGGAAGCCTGGTGGAGTGTCCACTGATAACCGAGGGTCTGCCTCTGGCTAAAATGCAACACAAGCTCCCCAAGTCACAACATATTTCACCTCCTCTCCTCTTCTTCCCCACACGAGGGGCTTTGAGCAGTAAGATAAATGAAACATGCTTTTCTTGGCCACTCACCCAGCAAAGGCCATTTATCACCGGGGCCAAGTGGGTGAGAGGGTATCTGCAGAACAGAAGTACGGCTTGGAGAGGCATTCTCTCCTCTCTGATGAACAAAAGAAAGACCTCTGTGGTTACGTCTCTGGAGTCGCCACAGCCCTCAGCCCGAGATCATGAAGAAACGTTCTTGCTAAATGCGGAGGAACAACGGGGAAGCAGGAAAGAGGGGGGACTGCTGACACTCGGTCTGAACATTTAGTGGATTTTTACATTCTCATCCAGCAATAAGACAGAGTTAGTGAGGTGATTTCCGAAGATAAATTGCTTTGAGGCAAATGAATCTTCCAGAGTGGAATTTGCCCAAAAAGCATATGAAAATGTCCTGCCAGCATTAATTCCTCCTGACGACCAGCTACAAGGCGTATATATGTATATCCCTACGTACAGACAACAGACAAGAAGGAAAGATCAAATATCAACAAATGGCCGGAAAAAACAATTACTGACTTTGTAAACTGTACATTCTTAATAGTCTACTCTAGAGGCTAATGTTTCTGGCTTTGTCAAATGCCAAAATTATTAACTTCCTTCAACTACTTCTATAAATTAGTCCACACACTTTAGTTTACTGAAGGGTGTAATCGGAATGAAAATATTGATATAAGCAAAGGCTCATTTCTGGCAATAGAAAAATAAATAGAAACAATCCATGTCAGCAATCATTTGTCCTACTCTTTTTTCCTCCCAGGAAAATGCCGTAATAAAATGTTCCAGCTCTGTTGTGTCTGCGGAAATGATGGAGAGCCTTTTTGTTTCTGACCCTTCCTCCTTCTCCTTTTATTTTTTAACCCAGAATTAACATCAGAAAAACCCCTGAACCCTTAACATCTATCTTCTCAGATTCTATGCAAGCTGGCTTCTCATGGCTGAGGCAAGAAGCAGCAATCTATATTTGAGGAACATTTCTTAGGCCAAGGAATTGTCAGCAAAGACACCACTTTTGAAGCAATCCTGTGCAACATAAATGGAAACTTAACATATTTGATAAACAGAGGTGAACAGATGCCATATTCCTCAAGTTGTAGGCAGTTTCCTGTGCCTGTCTTAGCAAAACACCACGGACTGGGTGCCTCTGACAATACACATTTGTTTTCTCACAGTTCTGAAGGGTGGAAAGTCCAAGGTCAAAGCTCCCACAAGGTTCAGTTTCTGGTGAGCTCCTCCCTTCTCACTTGCAGATGGCCACCTTCTCGCTAGGCCCTCATATGGCCTGTCCTCTATGTGTGAACCTGGCCTAAGAGCTAGTGAACTCTCTGGTGTCCTTTCTCAGAAGGGCACTAATCCTTTTGGATCAGGGCCCCGCCCTTATGACCTCATTTAACCTTAAGTACTTCCTTACCACAAATACAGCCACACTGGGGATTAGGTCTCCAACATATGAAGGATGGTGGGGGGGGGGGGTCCATAACAATACCTACGGAGAAATATGTTATTCTCTGGCACTTAGGGCAATTATTTACTCAGTCGGTCAATATTTATTCAGTTCCCACTGTGTGACAGGCATTTTTCTGAAATGGAAAAGAAGAAGAAACGTCCGGAGGAAAACAAAGAATGAATAGGCATCCATGTCCTTACGGTGACTGACTCACTTCTTCAAATCTTCAGTTTTCTATATTAACCTTTAAAGTCAGATTATTGACTCTAAAATGCTGTGAAGTATGATGCCTCAGGTGGAAATAGGTGAATTCACATCACTATTTGCGAGTTCTTCCCAAGTTTTGATGCAACCGTATATTCTGAATTGCATTATTGAAGTCCCACTGCTTATTTATCCAAAAAAAAGTTTTCTCTTCAATCAGTTCTTAATCCTATAAACTCATGGGGGCCAGAGTCTTACCCTGTGCCCATGAAACCCACAGCAACATAGTGCCTGAAATAAATGGACATTCATAGAATGGTCCAATGAATAAAGAAGCAACAATAACCTTGCACAAAATTTTAAAACATTGTTTCAATAAAATTGTTAAAGAAATGATCTCCTAAAATCCAATCCTTGTCTTTCTCGTCACATGCTTTCCCTTTTTTTTTTTTTTTTTTTTTTCGCTTTTTAGGGCCACATCTGCAGCACATGGAAGTTCCCAGGCTAGGGGTCGAATTGGAGCTGCAGCTGCCAGCCTATGCCACAGCCACCGGCCTACACCACAGCCACAAAAACATGGGATCCAAGCCGTATCTGCGACCTACACCACAGCTCACACTGACCAAGGCCAGGGACTGAACCCACATCCTCATGGATACCAGTCGGGTTTGTTTCCACTGAGCCACAATGGGAATTCCTCCTGTCATGCGTTTTCTTTTTTCTTATAAATTAGCTTTGAAAACGGTGCAAGACTTTAATTTCTCTCGTAATCAATAAATCAGAAATTTTGTCAAATCCTATTTGATTTTTCATTAAGAGTCAATTGTTTATTCCTGCACTGGCATCATCAAAATCACAGGGCCCAGGTGGACAGTGTCTTCCCCGTCTCATGTCACATTATTACCACCACTGTGCATCTTCCTTCCCATCCAACAATTACTTATGAGGCCCCTACCGTTTGCCAAGCACTGACCTTGACACAGGGTGATGTAATGATGAGAAGAAATAGACACTGTCCCTGCCCTTATGATGCTTACACTCTAGTAAAGGAAACAATTGCAACAATGAATACATAATTACTAACTGGATCAAGTGTACTGAAGGAGAGGAACCCAGAGTAAAATCTGAGAACAGGGGATCAGTTAAGAATTCAAGGGCCTTGTCATTACGAATAGCCAACTCCATCATCACAATTTTAGATGTCACTGTCACACTCTATCCACCACCTCCTGAGTTTCCAGTTTACTCCCTGTAATGACCCATCTCCAACAATCCTTTCATTCCACCAAGACTTACAATCCACTGATCCCATCACTTTTCCCTGTCCCTCATCTCCTCCTGTTCTTCCTCTCCATATTTCCCAGCATCAGTGCCACAGCCAATCATTACATCATTCCTTTGCCCTCCACCCCCATGCCCCTCTTTCACTTCTTCATCTTCTATTCTGGTAAACTCTTGTTATCTCTCACACTTTGCCTTCTCCGTGCATTTGCCCAGGCAGCACCACACTGCAGAGAAAAATGCACAATCACGCCACACTAGTTTCACATTAAATATGGGACCAAAAGCCTTCAGTGAACCCTTAAGCCTGCCTGCAAGGATACTCCAACTCCAGGTCCACCCTTTTATCACCTGCTTCCCATCCTCACAGGTGATGATTCTGCATCCTGCAACATGAGAATTAAAACAACTCCACAAACTCCCACAACCACATCTGTCAGCCCACCAGCATGTGCCTGACTACATGCCTTGCCTCCTGTTACCATAAATGAGCTGCTCATACACCTATAAACATGTATTTCTCCCACCTTTAAAAATCCCTCTTCCAACCGGCCAAAATGGCCATCATCAAAAAGTCTACAAACAATAAGTGCTGGAGAGGGTGTGGAGAAAAAGGAACCCTATTACACTGTTGGTGGGAATGCAAATTGGTGCAACCACTGTGGAAAACAGTATGGAGATTCCTCAGAAAACTCAAAAGAGAATTACCATTTGATCCAGCAATCCCACTCCTGGGCATCTATCCAGAGGAAACCATGACTCGAAAAGACACATGTATTCCAATGTTCATTGCAGCACTCTATGCAATAGCCAGGTCATGGAAACAACCTAAATGCCCATCGACAGAGGAGTGGATAGGGAAGATATGGTACATACACATAATGGAATATTACTCAGCCATTAAAAGGAACAGAATAACAGCATTTGTAGCAACATGGATGGACCTAGAAATTATCATGAGAAGTGAAACCAGTCAGACAATTAGACAGCAACACCCAATGCTACCGCTTACATGTGGAAACTAAAAAGACACAATGAACTTCTTTGAAGAACAGACAATGACTCACAGACTTTGGAAAACCTTGGTTTTTCAAATAAGACAATCTGGGGGGTGAGGGGATGCACTGTGGGTTTGGGACACAAAATTTATCAAATTGACTTGTGATGATTTATGTACACCTATAATTGAAATAAAATTAAGTTAAAAAAAAAATCCCTCTTCCAGGCCCAATTCTCACTCCAGCTAATTCTCCATTTATCTACCACCTTTATGACAAATCATCTTTGAGGAGTTCTGTTCTGTGTGTGTATTTTTTTTTTAGGACCGCACCCATGGCACATGGAAGTTCCCAGGCTAGGGGTCAAATTGGAGCTGTAGCCGCAGGCCTATGCCACAACCACAGCAACGTGGGACCCCAGCCTCATCTGCGACCTACACAGCACAGCTCAGGGCAACACCAGATGCTTAACCTAGGAAGCAAGGCCAGGGATTGACCCCCGCATCCTCATGGATACTAGTCGGGTTTGCTTCCACTGAGCCACAACAGAAACTCCCCCAACCTGCATTCTGATTTCTACTCTTAGCCCCTATTTTTCCTCCATCGTGCCCTAATATTTAGATAAAAGGCCACACTGGAGTTGGGGTTAAATACTTACTATAATGGGCCTCGGTCTGACTTCTGACTCTTTCAAAGCAACTGTCCTTAAAATCCATGAAGAATTCTGACTTCCGGCCCGTGTTATAAGCTGAATTGCATCCCCCTCAAATTCACATGTTAAAGACCTAACCACTGGTAACTCAGAACAAGACTGTACTTGGAGATAAGTCTTCAAAGAGGCAATCAGGTTAAAATGAGGTTATCATATAGTGGACCCCAACCCAACATGACCGACAGCCCTGTAAGAAGAGGAGATCAGGACACAGACACACACAGAGGGAAGACCAGGTGAAGACACAGGAAGAAGATGGTCATCTGCAAGCCAAGGAGAGGGTCTTCAGAAGAAACTAACCCTGCTAGAACCTTGATCTCAGACTTTTAGCCTCCGGAATTGTGAGAAAGTAAGTGCCCGTTGTTACGCTACCCAGTCTGAAGTACCTTGCTACAGCAGCTCCCAGCAAACTGGTACAGCCTGCAAATAACAGGTGCAATTTAGTAATGGTGAAAACAAGGGTAGGAAGGAGTGGAGGAAAGTGATGGTGGTGCCCAGATGGCAGAAATAGAGCAGCAGGTAGAGGGAGAATGACGCTCTGGAAACCTGAGTATGTTTTTAGACCTTGCATCTGCAAAGGAATTTCACCTCTCTTGAGGGCAGTGGAAGGTGGTCCCAAGCCCCACAGGAGGCCTAGGTCAGCCTTCCTTGGTTCACAGTGCGTAATATATGGACTGAAAACAAAGGCCCCTTCAGCCCTACAGAAGGAACCACTGCTTCCTTCCCTACACGTACAAATACAGTCATGTTCCAAGTTACCCTGGTTCCTTCACTTCTATGAGCCTCCAAGTAAGACAAAGACTTTGCCAGCCACCCAAGACACACTTCCTGCATCTCAGGAGGCTGGCGGGACGTGAATCCTGCTTGTTTTACATTCAAAACTGGTCAAATTTCTGACCTTGCTCTGATTCAACTCAAACACCGGTAGCAAGAGCTTGAAAAATGCATGACTGTGTGCTCAGTTGTGCATCGCAAGGGGTGGGTGGAGAAGAAACAAAGAAAATTGTTTCTATTTTGACACCCACTTGCCCCAAGTGTTTGCAGGGGATCTGTAAAGAATCCTGAATCCAATTAACGCTGTTTTTCCTTGCTATGGCAAAGTTTACCAGGGAAAACCCATAATTCCAGCACTAACACAGTTAGTAAAATCTGCCAATAAATCTTCAAAGAAAATCTGTCAGCAATGCTGTTATTAAATAAATGGAACAACCTATTGCATGCTACAAATTCAAACAACACACCTCGTTACTGCACAGATTCAGGTTTCTTTCAAGTCAAAGTTTGTCCTTTAAAGCTGAGTGAAAATCAACAATACCACCCCAGCGTTAAGAGCTCACTCAGTCATTCAACCAATGTTCAGAGAAAACCCACTGTGTACCAGGCAGCGTGATAAAAATGGAGATAGACAGATGAGGTACGGTCCCTGGCTTCAAAGAATTCATTGTCAGGTAAAGTAGACAGATAAATAAATTGATAGATTATGATGCAGTATGATACGTGCTACACTACAGGCAAAGTGAAAGGATGGAAACTGAAAAAAAAAAAAGAGGATCCTTGTATTCAGGATTCCGAAGGCTCTTGCATTGCAACCTCGGAGCCCAGAGGATGCGAACCACAGAGCACACTGGTTCTAATGATTTACAACCTCAACTCAACCTGATAATCTATGTCCACTACCAACTGCTCGTCTCTTTCTAGCCCCACCGTCTACATCATGTGGTTCTGCAGGTCTAGACTGGTCTCTGCCTTTCAAGTTCCTCAGAAAAGATGAATTGGTACCACCTGGGCAGCAGTAATTTTGTTCTCTCCCCACTTGAAAGAAAGTAGGTAGCAGGGAAATGATGATAGGGCAGCAGAGAACACCTGCAAATGGCATGAAGTGCTATTCTGGGCATCTTTGGGCTCCTGGATTTAACTGCCCCATGGGATGGCAGTGAAGGTGGTAGGCTGTGATGGAGAGAGTTCAGATGATGACTCCAGCCGCCTGGCCCCACCCACCTCAGCCACTTAACTGGACACGATCTCTTTAATGCCATCAGCTTAACTTTCTCATCTGTAAAATGGGGTCATACCATCTACCCTGCCTACCTCCTAGGAAGCTCAGAAAATCAAAGGAACTGTGATAAGTAGAAATGCTCTTAAGCCGGAAAAACACTGTACAAATAGAAGAGAGGGTTATAATTAACTGAGCCACAAAGCTGCCTTAGGGCTTGATTAAAATACACTGTACCCCTCTGGATCGACAAAGTGTGAAGATGGTTAAAAAATAGGGACAGCTACTCCTAAACAGAGACAGTTGGTGTGTGGGCAAACCCCCATAAGCATTTTCCATGCCAGGAAACCTGCATATGCTTAGAAACTAGCACGTTTTTGTTGGCCTTATAGCAGCAGTGTAGGAGAGCTCACAAAATGAAATCTGCAGTAGGCAACACCACTGCCAAACACAACTGTCCCAAATCCCAAGAAATGTGTTGAACACCAACCTCTATCAATGGAATAAAATACACCCTCCACTATTAGACAAAGAAACCCCATTCAGAGGACATACACATGATAAAGGCAAACAGAGCCTCTAGCAAAGTGGCCGTGTTTTGAGCGCTGGCTGTGCCTCTCCCATCCCCAGTTCACACGCAGAACCCTAACCCATGCAGTGGTGTTGGGAACGGTGGAACCTTCACGAATGGGATTAGTGTCCTTTTTTTTCCTTTAATTTTTAGGGCGGCACCTGTGGCATATGGAGGTTCCCAGGCTAGGGGTCGAATCAGAGCTGCAGCTGCCGGCCTACACCACAGCCACAGCAACGCCGGATCCAAGCTGAGTCTGCGACCTATACCACAGCTCATGGCAATGCCAGATCCTTAACCCACTGAGCGACAGAACCCACAACCTCATGGTTACTAGTCAGATTCGTTTCCACTGCACCACAATGGAACTCTGGCCCTTGCATTGCAAGTGTCCTCTTTAGTGTCCTTCTAAAGAGACCCTTGTGCCATGTGAGGACACAGTGAGAAGATGGCTTATCTATGATCCAAGCAGTAGGCTCTCACCAGACATCAAATCTGCCAGTGCCTTGACCTTGGACTTTCCAGTCTCTAGGACTTTGACAAATAAATGTCTGTTGTGTAAGCCACCCAGTCCATAGTTTTGTTGTTACAGCAGCCCAAGCAGACTAAGACACTGACCTATTCATTTCAAAGTCTATGAGCAAAAACCCCTTTTAATAAAAGAAAAGTTCCAGATAGTGAAACTGTTTCCACGACCTGACAAATGACTCCCCAAAACAGTACTTTTTCTGATTACAGTAAATTTTCCAATACAATGAATGCTTTGTTTGGCTGAACCATTTAATAGTCATTCACACTCTCTAATGAAACTACTAATTACAAAATCTCTGCATTGCAGGCAATAAAAGGGGGTTGCTAACCTCTTCACAGCGCTTTGGTTCTCCCATCAAGTAGCAATTACTCTTCAACAGCCCTGGCTCTTTTTCACTGATTCTCACCTCAAACATCCCAACCAAACCTGCTGGAAAACTAAAAGTCACTCAGACATATAAGTAGGCATACAGCAAGCATGCATGCGTGTGTGCGCACACACACACACACACAAATGTACACACTCCTACACATAATTATCTAGGAACCAGAAGAAGAAAAAACAGAGGTGATGACAAGGACTATAGGGGATTCTCACGGTCAGATTATTCCTTTTGCACTGGCTGATTCAAGAAGAGCAGGGCTTCAACTCTGCACACGTGCAATGTAATTTCTAGTAATATGGTCACTAAAACGAAACTTCACCACAGAGAAAATACTTGATGCCTAATAGAGTCGGTTGTACCAAAATATGCTACATATATTTTTATTTCTAAATCGCTATCTGTCAGCCATCAGTCTCTCCAGCTGCTGCCACCAAACAAAACAGAAGGAAGCACTGAGGCATCATGAGATAGATATGTTTGCTTCAGACTGTTACCATTACAGTGGCTTCCAAACCACCAGAACCACCTCAGAGATGCTGATACACCCTATGCCCCAAGCTCCAAGGGCATCTCCACCTGAGTTAATAACTTCAACCATCTCCACTAAGGCTCTTTAAACAGCAGTGAGGTCCACAGCTGGAGGAATCGATGTTTACCCTATGAACACAGGCAAAAAGATAGAAAGAGGTAAAAATCTCTTATTTCACCTGGTAAAGGCTAAAAGGGAAAAACAGAAAGACTGCATGAAACATTTTATTGTAGCTCATTAATTAATTAATCAGGAGTTAGACAACAGGCAACAGATTTGGAGTAACTTTTGCCAAACCCAAATTAGGTTCAAATGAGCCAAAATATTTTTTCCCAGATTTCCAGGTTACGGATTTAGAACAGGGTGACTTATCTAATGCTCCAGACAACATATCTCAAAGGATTATTTCAATAAATTAAAAAGTACTCAAATCAAGCCTACGAAAATCAGTTTTTTTCTCCCTTCCAAAGATCCATGGAATGGAGTAAGAGCTCTGAGAGCACTTAAGTCAGAGTGAGTCTGCTTATGAAGTAGCCATGCTATTTAAAGGTATCTGTTTGTTTAAACAAGCACAAAATGTATACATTCAGTTGATCCTCCTGTAGAGTTCTTATGTGCTTTACCTTTGGGGTCAATATAATTATTCCGCCCCTCAAAACACTTTTGGAACACTTCCTTTGAAATAATTTTTAGAATACATTCATGAGCCATGCAAGAAAACCAGCTTCTTGTCATGAACTATACATACGCAGTCGGGCCCTTATTTATATCTACAGAAGAAGAACTTCAGAGCGAATGGTCCAAAAATAATTTCTATTTGGTTGAACGCACTTCTGTGTATTTTTGCTAGGCTATAGGTGCTTGGGAACTTCTGTAAATGTAAGTCAGCTAAAATGACTAACATAAGCAATAATGACAGGTTGAATCAGGAATATCCGGGAGGCTGACCAGTTTTGCTGCACACCCCACAAAATCCAGCTTGCTATCCACTTGAAGCTGATTATTGAAAATGCTTGCGTCTCTCCCACTTTACAAGAAGGCATGTGTATAAGTGTTTGCACTTATGCAGAATGCAGAGAAAGAACTTGCAGAGAGAAAATGACCGTGCAATCAAAAGATGTGAAGAACCTTCAAGATGAAGCCATCCAGTAATTCCTCATTCAGCCTTATTACAGACCACCTTGCCCAAACATACTGAATTAGAAGTTATAGAGTTAGGGTCTGAGAATCCTCACGCTTTTAAGCTGCCCAGGTGATTCTGATTGCAGTCTGAATTGAGAGGCCATCTGTCATTTTACAGACAGAAGCTATAAGACAAAGTAGGCAGTGACCCCAGGTAAACGGCAGAGCTAGAAGTAGGAGCCAATGCCTTGACTCAACCTAGCACAGTGATCTCTCAACTAAATTTCATCAATAGCTGTGATTAAGGACAATAACACATTAATACCAGTTGATATATGAGATTATGATTTTCTACAGATCTACAACGGGGAGAATCAAGATCCTATGCACAATCAAGAGATTTAAACATTACTGAGTGTAGAAGCTCTATTCTGAGGCCCTCTTTTCTTCTTCTTTTGTCTTTTTTTTAGGGCCGCATGTGTGGCATATGGAGGTTCCCAGGCTAGGGGCTGAATAGGAGCTGTAGCTGCCGGCCTACACCACTGCCACAAGAACACCAGATCCGAGCCATGTCTGCGACCCACACCACAGCTCACAGCAACGCCAGATCCTTAATCCACTGAGCGAGGCCAGGGATCGAACCTGCATCCTCTTGGATACTAGTCAGATTTCATTTCCGCTCAGCCATGACAGGAACTCCTTTGAGGCCCTCTTTGAAGGGCTCAGCTCACATTAACAAGAAATTGCTAGCCACATTTAAGTCCATTCAGCAAGTTGACAATTCAATTCGGAATGCATTAATGCGGAGTTCCCAGCACGGCTCAGCGGAAATAAAATCTGACTAGTATCCGTGAAGACACAGGTTCAATCCCTGGCCTCGCTCAGTGGGTTAAGGATCCAGCATTGCCGTGAGCTGTGGTGTAGGTCACAGATGCAGCTCAGATCTGGCTTGGCTATGGCTGTGGTGTAGTCCGGCAGCTACAGCCATGACTCGACCTCTAGCCTGGGAACCTCCATATGCCACACATGCAGCCCTAAAAAGACAAAAAAAAAAAAAAAAAAAAAGAGTGCATTAATGTGTAACCCTTAATCAGAGCCTGATACGTAAGAAAATGAAAGAGAGTAGTTTTATAAAGATGTAAGGAAAGAATGTGTGACCACAAAATACACATCCCACCTAACTGCTAAAATTTCACATTAGAAATGCATCCCTTTAGCTTAAGGCTTAGTCTCCATAGCTGTGGCAATTGCCTCTGGAAAAAGCCAGGCATTGAGCTCTATTGGTCATTTACAAGTGACAGTAAAGAACCTGTTCAAACTCTCTCTTCAGATGAAGAGCTATGATAGGAAGGGAGGTAGACAAATGTCTTAATTGACAGAAATGGAATTCTATCAAGAGAGGAACAGATTCTGAAAGGGGAGACAGGGATGTCCAAAGACAATTTCACAGCTGTCCCCAGCTCCAGTTCTGCTGTGGATGGTGCTGTACAGTCAAGCTGGCTTTAGCACAGTTGAAGAGTTTTGCTTTGGATTTTTAACAGATTTTTTGTTTGGTTTGATTTTTGATTGGCTTTTGTAAATAAAGATGACCAATATGGGGGCCATAGACAGATTATTAAAAGAGCAAACATCGTCTGAAAGATGAAGGAAGAGCACAAAAGAAATTAAAAACTGGAGACCTTCAGATATGTGTTTACCCATAGGCAGTTTGGCAACAGACATCATTTGGGGACTTGCTTAACACAGAGACCTACCTACATATAAATTACCTGTCTAATCCCTTCCATTTTCTTGCACGTTTTAACTATGATAAATAACCAGCTCCCACTGTGTGCCGGGGACTATTCTCAGATCTTCACTTGCATAACCTCACTCGACCCTTACAATAACTATGAGGTAGGTTAAAAAAAAAATACCTCCATTTTACAAATAAGGAGACTGAGGTCTAGAAAAGGTAAGTAACTTGCTTTGGGCCACACTGTCAACAGCGAGGCCAAGATCTGGACAGCAGAACTCCAAGGTCCACGCCATCACTATTTACATTCTAATAAAGGTATTTAAAACAGAGGCCTAGATGAACCACTTCACACGTAAATGTTTTTAAATTGGGCTGATGGTAAAATTATTTTTAAATTGTGCTGTGATAAACCTGATAAGCCTGGGATTTAAAACGTTAAGCCCTTTCAGGGAGCAATTCTATATCTAACCTGGTTTGTGTGACTAGGGTTAGAAGAACATTCTCCCATCTGCATTGGGGAAATTTTTCAATTTACTAAAAGTTTCAAGTGGTAGAAACTCTAACTTCAAGCAGGTGAGTAAAAGATGTAGTAAGTTGGAGCAATACTTCCTGACTGGTGAAAAGTCATAGAGACATATACTGTTCGGAAGGGAACCTGCAGCAAGGAACTCTTTGGGTAACGCCACGAATCGGAGTAAAATATGTTGGCAAGCTGAGATAAATGGGAAGCCTAGTTGTTTAAGGAGAAAAAGAATGGTCTAATGGGTACATTCTATAAGAAGAAATACTGTACCTATTAAGGGTGGTGAGATTTGAAGAAGATGGTTGCAAATTTAAAACCTGATGAAAATGCTAAATTTTTCAGGACCACGGACCATGTTGCTATGGACCAAAAAGGTTCGAGGTGGGTTGGTTCTCTTCAATTTTGAAATAATAACTAAGATTGAGTTAAATGATCTTTGACAGTACTTAACACTTGGAGGAAAAGTACTGAATCCTTTATTTCTTCAAATCTTGTTACAAATGTATATAGAAGAATACATAAAAGAATAAAACCCTATTGTAATGTTGATAGTGGTAGAAGGATCTGGCGTTTATTGTGCTAACCTGAATGTAGACAGTTTACATGTTGTCTTGGTAGCTGCAGTAGGTTTTTCATATTAAAATTGCATTAGAAGGTATACATAAAATTACTATATACATAAGTGAGTGATTAAATACATTTTAACATATAAACTCTAAAATCTTAGTGGCTTAACAAAGACATTTATTGCTTGTTCACTAAAGTTCAATTGGCCAGCAAGACAGGGAAGACTGCTATTTCCTGTCACTCAGGGACTCAGACTGCCTGAGGCTTTACCATCTTCAGTCCTTGGCTTCCAATGTCACTCAGATTGTCAAACTCCACACAGAAGACAGAAGAGGGAAAGCAGGGGATCACCCACGAGGACTTTAAAGGACAGACATGGAAATGAAGTGTATTGCTTATATCCACCTATCACTGGCCAGAAGTCAGTCACCTGGCTACACCCAACTGCAGAGAATTCGAGGTAGGGGAACAGTCTGGTTGTTCACCCACAGGGAAGAGAGAAAAATTTGATGCACAGATAGCCACTTTTTGCTCAATGGGCAATCGCTTGACCTACAGTACAATTTAAAGCACGGTGTGACAAAATATTTAAATTGGAATAGTCCCTACAAACTACTTTCCCCCAAGTCTAAGGGGATGCCAATTACAAGGAGCCAGAGTAAGAATCTGGCCAAAAGGCTAATCATGTCAAATGGAATGTATTTCCGAGTTTCTTCCCCTCTAGATACCACTTCTGAGGCTGTCAATGCCAACAGGGAGAGATGGCTTGGTTGCCTGGGGCCACCATCACACCTTGCACTTCCCATCTGTTCCCTCTTATGGATGCAATGATGAGGGAGAGGCAGGAAGACAAAACAAGGAAGTACACAGGCATATCCCTAATTCAACCCAGTGCTATGAGGCAGCATGCCGGCAGGTAGTGGTTGAAGGAATACGGGGGAAAAAAGCCATAGTCCTGGTATGATTTCACTATTTACTAGTCAGGCAACAGACGATAAGCTTTTTTTGAGTTTTGGGTGCTTCATATGTAACGTGGGAATAAGCCTATCTGCTCTATTTGCCACGTATATTGGTGAGGTGGCTCAGGGTTTGATTGGTGAGCACAAGTCCTGATGAAAGGCTATATCTGAGGGGATAGGAAAACTGCTGAAAGAAAGACAGAAAGTAGGTAACAGAAGATTAGGGAGGAGAGCAACTTTTGAAAAAGGCTATTACTGAGATGATTGTAGAAGAAAGTGGCAACAATCTAGTACAGAAGTAGGATAAGCTAGGAAATTTATAAAACCTTGAAAAAAATAAAATCAGTCATGGCATACACCCTGGAAGACACTTTGTGGAAATTCAGAACCTACCTGCTTCCAGATGAAACCAAACATAGTCCCAGCCATAAGCCAGAAGGGTAAAGAAAAAAATAAAAATTTACATGAAATTGTAGGTAACAATGAATGATATGTCTCACATGGTTTCCAAATTGGGACTTAATTTCCCCTCTATTTCTGAGTAGGAGGCAAAGGTGAAATTATACACCACCTGCTCCACTAACCTGCACCTGTTACTCTTTGTCTCTAGAACTTACACGTTTTTCTTAGATTTTTTTAGTCTTTACGATGTCCAAGGCAGAAACAAAAGAGACATCCATACCTTAAAAAAAATGCAGACAAGTAATTGCCTACAAATGCAACTCAAAATTTTTGCACAGTATCCAAACCCCTTCCTTACCACCCGCCCGCCCCCCCCAAGAAAGGAAGATTTTGTGACTTTAATTCCTATACTAATCACAGAATATATTGGTTGCAGAGAGGTTACCAGAAAATCTTGGGCCTTGTTTTCCAGAGAAACTTACAGTATGATAGACAAAGAAGACTAATTCCACACCACCATAGGTCTTCAGTCATTTAATCAGCAGCTCTGAAATGCAGGCACAGTGCAGCATTTTTAGGATGACAAGGCAAGAATGGGACTATTCAGCCTGAAAATAAAGCAGCTTTATCTCAAAAATGACTTGAATGTCATCAGTGCCAAAGCAACCTAAGATTCTAATTAGAGTGATGCCATTAGGTGAAAATACCCCAGAAATTGTTGGTTAAAAGATTGCTGCAATAGCTAGTAGGAAAGGTTTGAGGATGGGCTGCCCTAGCTTTAAAAATGAAACCTGGAGTTCACGTCATAGTGCAGTGGAAACAAATCTGACTTGCATCCGTGAGGATGCAGGTTCGATCCCAACCAAAAGAATAAAAATTAAAAATGAAATCTTTTTCAACTTTTCAGAGCACTGTAATTCAAGACACAATACAGCACACTTCGGCTAACACCTAAGGGCAAAATGTCTCAGAGTGTGCAACCAGTCACCAGTCAACCAGTGGCAGAACGCTTAGGCCACCCTGACCAGTTCTTTTTTATAAAGCAGAAAGCAAAGCCAACAGGCATAACGAGAAGGTAGTTCACTCTCCAATCCTGCTCCCTTCAGAGAAACTCCCGTTAAATGCTGAATGACACTAAGATGCTGACAATGCTATAGAAACTCTCTTCTATGAAGCTTAAAGCTCTTGCCTCAAATTATCCCATGAGCTTGCAGTGTGAGCAAGATGATGGGTAACTTGCATGGAGAAAGACTGTCTTGCATCTTTACCTCATCGCTCACCTAAAACACGTGTTTCTTCCCAGGCTACGTTCCTTTCCTTTCACTCTTTATTCTGTCTTCCTTTCTGCCTCAACCCTCTCCAGCAATTGCTCCAGCAATTCTTCCTTCTTTCTTCTTTTTCTTGTACCATCAGTTTTGTTCCTGTCTACTGAATCATCCCCATCAGCCTATGATTATGCTAGTATTTCTACAACTTAAAAAAAGTGTTGGAGTTTCTCTTGTGGCTCAGTGGGTTAAGAACCCAATTAGTATCCATGAGAAGGTGGGTTTGACCCTTGGCCTCACCCAGTGGGTTAAGGATCCTGTGTCGCCACGAGCTGTGGTGTAGGTCACAGACATGGCTCGGATCCCACTTTGCTGTGGCTGTGGTGTAGGCCGACAGCTGCGGTTCCAATTCTACCCCTAGCCTGGGAACATTCATAATGCCGCAGGTACAGCCCTAAAAAGATCAAAATAAAACAAAATAAAAACTTTTTTTTAAAGTATTGTCTCTTTATCTAAATTTCTCAGTCCAGCTACCAACCATTTCTCTCCTTACTTTTACAAGGAAAATCCTTTTTTGGCCATGCCCACGGCATGTGGAAATTCCTGGGCCAGGATCAAACTGATCCACAGCAGAGACCCAGGCCACAGCAGTGATAATGCCAGACTCTTAACCCACTAGGCCACCAAGGAACTCAGAAAATCCTTTTAAAAGTTGTCTAAACTTGGGAGTTCCCGTTGTGGTACAGCAGAAATGAATGCGACTAGTAATCATGAGGTTGTGGGTTCTATCCCTGGCCTCGCTCAGTGAGTTAAGGATCCAGTGTCGCTGTGAGATGAGGTGTAGGTCGCAGACAAGGCTTGGTCCTGCATGGCTGTGGCTGTGGCACAGGCTGGCAGCTGTAGCTCTGATTCATCCCATGGCCTGGGAACCTCCATATGCCATGGGTGCAGCCCTAAAGAGCAAATAAAAGGAAAAAGGTTGTCTAAACACAATGTCTACAATTCCTCCCCTAATCCCATTCACTCTGAAATCCACCACTGGAATCAATGACCTTCGTCAGCCTCACTGACTTGCCTCACTGGCCGCCTTGCACACCATTGATCATGACCTCCTCCTCAAAACACTTCCTTTATATGGCCTCCAGGACACCATCCCAGCCTAATTCTTCTCTCACTGTATTAGCTGTCTCTTCTCAGTCTCTTTTGCTCATTCCTTCTTGTCTCCCGCAGCTCTATAAAGTTAGGGCGTCCTAGGACTCAATCCTCAGACCTCCTCTCTTCTCTATTTATACTCGCTCTCCAGGTGATCTCATTCAGCCTCGTGACTTTAAAAATACCATAAGCTATCTCTATATCCCAAGTGAGACTCCTCCCCCGAACCCAGGTCAATATGTCCAACTAGCTATAGACATTTTCACTTGAGCATTTAAAAGGTATCTCAGATAGTTACCATGTCCAAAAGAGTGGATTCCCAAATCAAGATCTCCCAGCAGTCCTAGCTATCAGATTTAATAGTAATTCCACCCTACCAGCATCTTGGGTTAAAAACCTTGATGCTGTCTTTGACTTCTCTTTTTCTCACCCACTCTATGTTTGATCTATCAGCCAATCCTGATGGTTTTTCATTCAAAATATATCAAGAACTCAACCTCTTCTTGCATCATTCTAGTCCTAGCCACCACCCGTGTCGCCTAGCCATTCCCCCCATCAGGACCACTGTTCTTGCTACTCCTCTTCATGAGGATTTCAGAGTAGAGTAGAAATTATAAACCTCTCCCAGGAAAAAGTCACCATTCTCTCTGACACCAAAACCCTAGGAACTCGCCTGTACCTAAGTATACCCAGCTCGGGTACAATCTGACCCTACGTGTCCACAGACTTCAAATCCGGAACCTTAGCCGAGCAACTTGTGCTGGGTCTACAGGTTTCCAGAACCACTGAACCCCACCCATATTGCCTTGTGTTTACTGTCACTGCTTTTCCCAACTCCTCACTGATGCTAGATCCAAGCCCATCCACGTATCTTTTAAAAACTGGTGTTCAAACCACAAGAAGATTTTTTGTAACTAATAAGACAACCAGGTTGTAGAATGACAAGCAAACAGTGTTTGAGGCTAAAAGAATGAATGCTGTATTTCTCCATCTGGGAACTCTCCTATTAAAACGAACTGAATTTGTGTTGGATCCAGCTGTGACAGTGGATGCAAAACCTTCTGGAGTATATGTGAAGCACGTTAGAGTCTTTATCACACAGGACTCATCACCTGGAGAGAGTGCGTTTCTTTCTTCTAAAATAATAAGGATCTCAGTACAGGGATACCATTGTCATTGCTCCTAAATGCACTTCACTACCTAGAGATGATCTATCTTCTGTGAAGAACCCATTATGGTCTCTGACGCATCTCCCTTTTTAGCAGCTTATTGATCTACAAGTGCCCAGCCAGCCACCACACCACTACGGATATGTGTAAGAAAAGCTGATACAGGCATGCTGCTGGCACGGTGGCATCAAAGTCCTTTGAAATGTTAACAACTCTGTTGACCCAAAAAGATGAAATGCCACCTTCCAATTTGACATAAAGCTCTGGACTCCTACCGGTTTTAAAATAAGCATATATGACAAGAGTCAGTTTTCTAGGCTAGGGGCGACCCACCACTTTATGAGCCTCGCTCACGAATACTTTTTATAATTATTTTTTTTACAATTAATCCAGCTCTTTGAAACACACGTTTAGCTGGGATTCCTACTCAATGGTTTCTACTGACCGTACAATCTGAATTTTGGTCTGTAGAACTTTATGCAAATTGGACAGAAGGTGCTAGCAGTCATTTTTCTAGCTTAAACCCAGCAGAGACTTAACTATTATAAATCCAAGAGACAAAGCGGTCATAGAAATGATATGAATCATTTATTCAGCCTAGTTTAGAGAGCCAAGCCATGTAGCTGCCTCTATATTTTTCTGCTGAAAGCAAAGGAATTACTTGACTTATCCAACTGAGATGGTAATGGGCCCTGTCCTGAGCAGATCATGAGGCTAAAGGCGAAGTCCTAAAAACCTTCACCATGAGGTGACTCATCCTGAACAACAGTCACGGGCATTTTGGAAGAGAATCCACTCCCCCGTGACACCCTGAGAATGAACACCTCTCTCATTCATTGCTGAGCTGGGACTCAGTAAGGAGCAGTTGGCCATGGTGTCTTCCCGTCCCCACATCCTTCCAAGGGGATGGATGTTGTCCGTGAGCAATGTTGCTCACCCACCACAGTGGGGCCAAGGGCACTAAAGACTTGGAAACAAATATTGGCCATGTTTTCCCAGCATCGCTGACCCACTCCAGCTGGAAGACATGAAAAGTGAACTGAGGTAGGAATCAGACAGGAGATGGTCACAAAGGCACAGTCTCTGTCTTTTGACCATTACCTGATCAAGATCACTATCTGAGGAGATCTGAGGAAGCTGCCCTAAATAAGCAGTTGGGGGGGGGGGGTCTTCTGAGGCAGACTGAAGACATTCCCAGTGACGAATATCGAGAAACTTAGAGACAGATCCTGAGGAAATGGTCATGTATGCCAGCCTTCTCTTTACCCAATACGCTATGGGTAGAAGGACGCATCTCCCTTTTTAGCAGCTTATTGACCTGCAAGTGCCCAGCCAGCTAAGAAAGGCATGCAGAGATCATAATGGGCATGATCATAATGAAGAGACCTAGTCCAGGAAAAATGGGACAGTCCCCACTCCAAAGTCTCGTCTTGTGAATCAGAAATATGGACACTTTAAGAAAATACAAACTGTGACAAAGGAAACAAATCGAACTTTATCATATGCACCACAGAACAATTCACAGCAGGTGTCCTTTTAACAGCGAGTTTCCCTAGACCAATGTGATTATGGCTCTTTGTTAAATGAGATTCCCAGATCAATGCATTAACTGATATAAACCTTCATTCATTCAACAACTATGTATCAAACACCTTTTATGGTCCATGCATTATGCAAAACACTGCAGATAAAAAGATGAATAGTTAATAGTCCAAAAACAGTCTTTAAAAAGAGGGAAACATATGGGGAGACAAGATGTCACTGGTGCTAAGAAGAGAATATGTTTGGCATGTGACAGAGGGCTAAGGCAGAAGAAGGCAACTCTACCTGGGAAACGGAAGTGATGGAACACAAAGCAAGACCAGACGCCCAAGGCTGATCCCTAAAGGATAAGCAGGTGTTGGCCAGGCTGACTTGTGGGTGGGTGTGAGCTAGGATGCGGCTTCCAGGCAAAGGAAGAAGCGTCGTAAACAAAGGCTCCCAAGGCATCAAACAGCTTAGCCTGTCTGGGGACTCAAGAGTCCTTTATGAGGGTTGGAGAAGAGCGAGCTGGTATGGAGAGAAGTAGGCAAAGGATGAGATGGACAGACTGGGGATGCAGAGGGGGGAATGCTGCCAGACCTGGGAGGCCTTATGTGATGAGGTAAAGATTATAGTTATGGACCTTATCCTGATGGATGGGCTGCGGAACCACTGAAGGATTTTGAACGAAGTGATAACATGATTCGCTTTAGATTTAAGAAAATCACTCTAAATAGAAAGCATTGACAAGAGATAAGATTAGCCAACAGAGATGCCAAATAGAGAATGTTCAAGAATACGGGTGATGATATAAAAAAAAAAAAAAAGAATGAAATAATGCCATTTGCAGCAACACGGATGGATCTAGAAATTATCATCTATCATCTTCATTTAGTACGTGTGGAGTCTTACAAAAGGATACAAATGAATTTAGCTGCAGAACAGAAACAGACTCACAGACTTTGAAAACAATGGTATGGTTACCCAAGGGGACAGGTGGGTGGTGGGTGGTGGACTGGGGCTATGGGATTGTCACATGCACACTGAAGTATACGGAATGATTGGCCAACAGGGACCTGCTGTACAGCACAGAGAACTCTACTCAATACTCTGTGATCATCTATGTGGGACAAGCATCTGAAAGAGAATAGATGTGTGTATACGTATGACTGAATCACTTTGTTGTACAGTAGAAATGATCACAACCTTGTAATCAACTATACTTCAATAAAATTTTCTTAATTTATTTTTTAGTTTTTTTGCCTTCTAGGGCCACACCTGTGGCATATGGAGGTTCCCAGGCTAGGGGTCGAATCAGAGCTACAGCAACTCAGGATCCAAGCCATGTCTGTGACCTATACCTCAGCTCACAGCAACGCCAGGTCCCTGACCCACTGAGCAAGGCCAGGGATCAAACCCGCATCATCACAGATACTAGTCAGACTCATTTCTGCTGCACCACGAAAGGGACTCCTAAGAAAAAAATTAAAAAAAAAAAAAAAGGAATATGGGTGACGAGGAAGTTCACGGCAGCAGCAATATCCAATAGCACAGAGAGATGAGTGTGGAAAGTGACTTGCTCACTGCTTGTATGAGGAGGGCAGGAAGGAAGCGAGCCCTAAGAATGACTGTCAAGATTCTGGTTGTGGAAAATAGAGAGGCAGCAATGTCATTCTCCAAGACGGAGGAAAATGAAAGAAGAATGACTCTGAGGGAAAAAGAGAAAATAGGTTTTTCGGACCCAGGGAACCTCCAAGTGGAATATCCAATAGGCGAGATGTTTGGGTGGGAAGTCTGAGCAAGAGGGTCCCAGTACCACAAGCTGTAAACAACAAGGGCTGAAATGGGCCAAGGTCATGAGTGAGAGGGCTCAAGGAGAATGTGAAGGGTGAGAAGAAGCGGTAACCCGGAGAACACTCACATAGGCTGAGAAAGAAGAGCCAGAGACAAGAGGGGGTAAGAACCAAGGCAGAAGCAGACCCAGGAGAGGATGGTGCCCCCAAAGCCAAGGAGATAAAGTTTTCAAAGAGAAGGATTGGTCCCAGCCTGGGGAGCGGGAAGGAAACCCAGGGGCAGGGGCCTCAGAGTGCATGGAAGGTGAAGGTGAGGGAGATACGCAAGCCAAGCAAGGAGAGAGGCCACGTCTGAAAAGAAAAAGGCCAAGCAAGATTACCTTGATACTGAGAGTATCAACGGTTGCATTTGCGTTAACACATTCGGGGAGGAGGGAGAGAAAGGGAGAGGCTGGAGACAGAGCCAGCCTTTCCCAAAGTAGAAAGTCCTTCATCTAAGGGTAGGGAGTGCATCCTACAGAACACAATGAATAATGCAGCTCATCCCCCTGGGACCCTGCGATGCAGGCCTGCCCAGAGCTGCACATGCGCACCTTGTCAGCCCTGTGGTTACTGAAAAGTGAGCATGGAAGTTATTCAGCTTCAACACCCTAATACCCCCTAGGGCTTCTGTGATCCCTTAGTAGGTACAGGTGCAGCGTTGGTGTCTTAAAAGCAGTAGTATGTGAAAATGGAACCCGTGCTATAATTCCGATGGGACTTTCCTGTTCCAGCTAGAGTTTGTATGGAGTGGGAACATGCCATCATCATAACAGCGGGAGGGGTTTTTGCCTGAAGTCACCCTTGCAATTTTAAAAATACAGTTCTGCTCAATCTACCTAATAGTTTGTAACCTATATAGAAAAAAAAGAATGGATGTATTTAAATGTATGACTGATTCACTTTGCTGTACGCCTGAAATTTGCGAATCAACTTCAATAAATCCAAATTATAAATCAACTATACATCAATAAAATAAATTTTTTAAAAATAATTCTGAGTCCTTCTTAGCGATCCTTAGCTTTTCCTTTTCCAGTTCATGCTGAGTTCCTCCCTTGGGGTTCCAACGCCTCCCCAGATGTGTGTGCTCAGTCTCGGGTTTGTCCCGCGCTCTGCCTTTGTGCCTTAGCTATTAACCGTCTATGTCTGATCAAGTTAACTGGAGGGGTGGCTTTGGTTTAACTTTCTGGCTTGGTTTTTCTCCACACATTGCAGGAAGTTCACAAATCAGGGAGTGACCCGAACTATTAGTCTCCATCTCAGAAATAAGTCATTTAAAAGCCCCAATTTTGAACTATGTCTAACCACTTGTGATGAATCCATATATGTATGTGTAACCCTGTCACCACACTGTATAGCTGGGTATAATGGAAAAAAATAAAATAAAAATTAAAAAATAAATAAATAAATAAATGCCCCGATTTTCTCTCCTTGCAGTACATCGGAATGGAGTAAAACATAATCTTATCCTTTCTAAACTCTCCCCCAGGAGCTACTTTTGGTGAAAACCATTGGTTAGGGGCCACCTGATTCTCCTCTTGGCTCTATGTCTCCTGCTTACAAAAATTAGTCACAGACTGCCTCAAAGCAAAGTTTTCCAAGAATTTCTTTAAAGAAGCTGCCTCCTGAATGCTGAATGGTACAGCCTGAATAAAATGTTAACGTTTTTGGTCAGAACAATAACCGCCTTCCAAATGGCCCAAGTGTGCACACAGGCCAGTGCCCCATTTGCTGCAGCAGGTTTTTTTTTTTTTAAGAAATAAAACATCACAGAAGACTCAAAAGCTTCATCCCAATTCCAGTTCTTTTCCTGTCTTGAGAAAGATAAACACCATCCTTCATCTTGTGTTTATCAGTCCCATGGGTATTTTGATAAACACAGGCAAATAAACAATATCTAATATTATTGGATCTGTTTGGGGCTGCCTATAAATGGCACCGTACTCTTCATTTCATTCTGCACCCTGCTTTTTTTTTTTTTTTTTGTCTTTTTAGGGCCACACCCACGGCACATGGAAGTTCCCAGGCTAGGGGTCAAATTGGAGCTATAGCTGCCGGGCTACACCACAGCCACAGCAATGCAGGATCCGAGCCACGTCTGCGACCTACTCCACAGTTCACAGCAATGCTGGATCCTTAACCCACTAAGCGAGGTCAGGGATCAAACCCGCGTCCTCATGGATACTAGTTGGGCTCGTTAACTGCTGAGCCACGTCGGGAACTCCTGCACGCTGCTCTTTTCACTCAAATTTTGTTTATCCATTTCAGAACATGTAGATCTAGTTTATTTATTTTAAATATATATTGGTAGTTTCCCTTGTATGAATATACCATATCTATTATCTATTTTCCTTTTAATGGACCCTTAAGTTTTCTTTCTTGTTTGTTTATTTTACAGTTATGAGATAGTGGTGTCAAGGAAATGCTAGGGCGTGTTTCATGGACTCATGAGCACACAGCCAGACGGAGAAGTGCCAGCTACAGGGCAGGTGTGTCTTCAGCCTTATGAGATAGTAGCCAATGCTGTATTAATTGACATACAGCAGCATATGAGCACAAATCACCCTATTCCATCCAGGTCTGCAAAACACTCTAGGGCCTTGGGGAATAAGAGTCGTGTGTGCCTAAACAGAATTGCTATTATAAAGATGAAAAGAAATTGAGGGCAAAACTGAATGAGTGATGACTCTAGAGCAAATAAAGTGTCCAACAGAGTGAGTTGAAAATATAGAACAGCAGGACACTTTAAAACTCAGGAAATGATATAAATTTATGAAGATGATCTAATATAAAGTAAATTGCCTTTTCTTGGCAAAATACTTGAATGCCAAAAAAAAATCAATTGAAATAATCCAGATACTGCAATCTCCCATAAAAGCAGCAAATCTGTCAAACTTCTCTGATGCCAACAGCAGCTTCCACTAGAATAAACATCACCTGCAGAAGATTCCTAGTGATTCTTGGAGCAGGCCTTTTTAAAAAGCATCTCGTTGTATATAAATTTACAAAAAATAAACTCTTTTCATCCTTAAACCACCTTTTCAGTGCCTGACTTATATTTATACTTGCTGGTATTTTTAAACATTGCCAAATAGAATACCTGTGATATGATTTATTAAAACCTGGTAGCAATGGCTGCCTCTTGGGGAGAAGGATTTAGAGGACAGGGTGGGTAGAAGGCAGACTCAACAACTATTATCTTACCTCTGGGACAATCACACATAAAATCCAAGACTCATCAGGACTGTCCCAGGGGCACAAACAAGGTTATTACTTACTGTTATTATAAGCAGTTCACAGTACTTAGTTTTTAAAGAGGAGATGGAGGGATCCTCAATACAAAGCAAGTCAAGGAAATACAACTGTATTGAAGAGAAAGTAACATCAATATACCACTAATTCTCTGAGAAATTGTGATGGAATCATGTTCTTCAAAGTTTCTGTTATAATATTAGAATAATGTCTAAAGGTAGATCTTTCCTCATATAAAATAAGGTAAAATGAGACAATGAAGGAGTATTATTTTGGAATCAGAAATCCCAAGGGGTTTTTTGTTTTGTTTATTTATTTTTTAGGGCCGTACCTGAGGCATATGGAGGTTACCAGGCTAGGGGTCAAATCAGAGCTGCAGCTGCCAGCTACAGGATCCACAGCAATGCAGGATGCAAGCCACGTCTGCAACCAACACCACAGTTCATGGCAACAGCGGATCCTTAACCCACCGAGCAAGGCCAGGGATTGAACCTGAGTCCTCATGGATGCCAGTTGGATTCATTACTGCTGGGCCATAAAGGGAACTCCAGAAACTCCAAGTTTTAATCTTGGTTCCTATCTTCAGGCCTTGAAATGGAAACCAAATGCTGTTGCCTTTCTGAGCCTCAGACTGGATATCTGAATCCTGAGCGTGTTTGCAGATGCTCATGGGAATTAGACCTTTGCTTTGTCCACGCTCGTGCTGAGTATTCAGGAAAGTGCTACCTGCAGGCAGTCCTCAGAAGACGTAAAGCTAACACGTCCAGAACAGTGAGGGGAGGCTGTGAGGGTATTAAAAGCTCTTAGGAATAGCCTCAACACCAGATGTGAATCACTGTGGTGAAACCCTACTCCCTTCTGTTGCAGGCAATGTTTTTTACACCCTGTCTCCAGGTTTTCCATTAATGTTTATCTTTAAAGAATAAAACAAGGAGTTCCCTTAGTGGCTCGGCAGAAACGAATCCAACTGGTAACCACGAGGTTGAAGGTTTGATCCCTGGCCTCGCTCAGTGGGTTAAGGATCTGGCATTGCCGTGAGCTGTGGTGTAGGTCGCAGATGTGGCTTGGATCCTGCAATGCCGTGGCTGTGGCGTAGGCCAGCAGCTGTAGCTCCAACTCAACCCCTAGCCTGGGAACTTCCATAGGCCATGAGTGTGGCCCTAAAAAAAAAAAAAGGAATAAAAAGAGTTCTCCATCTGGGAGGAAAAAAAACATTACCTTGTCATTATTAGTTAATTTTTTTGACCATGCCCATGGCATGTGAAAGTTCCTGGGCCAGGGATCAAACCTATGCCACAGCAGTGATCTAAGTCACAGCAGTGACAATACCAGATCTTTAACCGATAGGTCACCAGGGAATTCCAGTTAACAATTTTCGTTTTTGTTGTTGTTGTTGTTTATGGCCGCACCCATGGCATATGGAAGTTTCCAGGCCAGGGATTAAATCCAAGCCTCTGCTGTGGCAATGAAGGATTCCTTAATCCACTGAGCCAGGCCAGGGGTCAAACCCGTGCCTCCACAGTGACCTGAGCCTCTACAGTCAGATTCTTAACCCACTGCACCACAGCGAGAACTCTCCAGGAAACAATTTTTTTTTTGTCTTTTTTTTTTTTTTTTTTGCTTTATCTAGGGCTGCACCCGCGGCATATGGAGGTTCCCAGGCTAGGGGTCGAATCATAGCTATAGCTGCCAGCCTCACCACAGCCACAGCAATGTGGGATCCGAGCCGCATCTGCACCCACAGCTCACGGCAACACCGGATCCTTGAGCCGCTGAGCAAGGTCAGGGATCGAACCCGCAACCTCACGGTTCCTAGTCGGATTCGTTAACCACTGCGCCATGACGCCATGACGGTAACTCCTCCAGGAAACAATTTTTAAATGAGGCTAAGACTTCGTCTCATCACCCACAGATAACCTAAGAACATCTTAGGGGAAAAAAAAGAACATCTTAGGACCAGATGTTCCCTTTTCTGCAAAGCTTCCTCTAACTGCTCCGAAACTCGAGAATCACTCAGGCCCTCAGCACATAAATCTCTCATAAAATAAACCTGGGACTTGTATATTAGTCTTCACATATATCTCCTCTTTTTTTTTTTTCCTCTTTGAGGACAGGAGCTACTGATTTCACTCAGGATCCTCCACTCCAAGTAATGTGCCTGAGACAGTTGGCGTTCAGTAGACACTTTTAGAATAAATACAGTGACGTGTTCTTTATCATACAACGATTTTTAAATGACTGAGGGATGCATTCATTACTTTCACTTGCTTTATATGCTGGTGCTCTTGAAAAGCTTTGTTTAGAAAAAGACAATCTTCGGAAATGTTTTGGTATAAGCCCTATGTGGGTGGGAATTTTGCCTGATTTATTAACTTCTGTGTCCCAGACATACCTGAGCTAGTGCCTGGCATAGAGCAGGCGCTCCAAAAACATGTTGAATGAATGAAGCAGCCTTGGTTATGAAGTAGTCTATACACCAGGAATCCAGTTCCTTTCTCTATTAACTTTTTTTAAATTCTTGTAACGTATTTAATTGTGGTAAAACATACATAACATAAATTTTACCATGTTAAGCATTTTTTGGCCGTGCCCACAGCATGCGGAAGTTCTCAGGCAGGGCTGAACCCACGCCACAGCAGTGACCACACTGGATCCTTTAACCCACTGAACCAGCAGGGAACTCCATATTAAGCACTTTAAGAGCACAGTTCAGTGGCATTAAGTACATCCACGTTGTTGTGCAACCAACACCATCTTTCCCCATTAAGTTTTTAGATATTTAACCCCAATGTATAATGTGGCATTTCAAATCCTTAGAAAGAGAAAACATGATTTCTTACGTGGTTGCGTATTGGTACGAAATTTGTCACTTTGTTTTCCACCTCTTCCTTTTACAAACCAGCTCCCTGCAGTGATCCCTTCAGAGGCGTCTCTGGCTCTCAATTTGCTATCTTTCCCTTTCCTTCTCCTGCTTCCCTTTCCCTCTCTTTCCCCTTCTCTCAACAACGTACCTATTGTTTACTCTCCATCACCCAAATTTAACTCTCTCATCAAATGTGAGTCTGACGCATAAGGAAACAAAGTCCTTAAAACAGCAGACGTCCAATCAAGATGTTAGAATAAATGTTCCGTCCACTCACCCAGCAAGTCATGCACTTCTTCCTCTCTGTGTGTATTCTGGAGGATAAGTACTTATGAAAGTATCTGCATCTGAATAAACATTTATGACTTTAGCATCTAAATATCTATGTGCATGCGTGTGCGTGCACGAGCGTGTGTGTGTGTGTGTGTGTGTGTGTGTAAAGGGTCAAACCAACCCAGAGTGTGTTTAGAATTCTCCCTGAATCTTCATAATTCTCCCTGTGATTATCTACAAAGAGCAGAGAGGGGAGAAAATATTTTTAACTGACAATCCAAAGTGGAATATACAGAATCAATCCTCTAATTGATCCTCACTGACCCTACAGTAAAAGAAGAAATAAACTAACCTTCGGCAACAGAAATAAGGCTCTTGATGTTGTTGGCTCAATACGATGAGCTCGCCCCTAAGTTCCCTGGCCAGCCGGTTCCTGATCCAGTTAATAGAGACATGACCTCCTGCAGAAGAGCCAAATCCACCCACACAGTACGATGAACTTGGGAACCTGTGAGCTGGAGTGTAAGTTCCTCAGGACAAGAACCGCATGGTGACTCTTTATTCTTAACCCCCAGCACACACATATCATATATGCATGGGGATACTAGACAGCAAGCGCAGGTGTTTGCCTGTGAGCAGGTAAAGCCTCGGGATATTATAAAACCAAAACTAATGGAACGATTTAATTTTTGGCTTCCTTGCCCATCTTCCCCTTTGTGCTCCCTGAAAGCAAAGACGCTCGGTGGCATTCACTACCTCACGTTCTCTTATACACTATTGTTTTTATTCCATGTGTGTTTATTTACCGTCTGTCTCTCCCCCAGGGAATAGAAGCTTCTCTGTGATGCCCCTAGGCCTTCAGTAAATATTTGTGAAACAAATGAGTATGTCCTTCATGTCTGTAACCTCAGTATCTACCACAGTGACCAAAACACTCAAAAATCACATGACCAAAGGTGTATGAGCTTCTGTCGGTGGGTCTGAAAGCAAGATGAGATGCTTTGCTCTGAAATGACCTTCCTCTCAGTGCTGAGCTCAAGTCCTCCAGCAGAAGGATTCTAAAATTACTTCCTATTCCTTTTTTTTTTTTAAATCTTTTGTCATTTTAGGGCCGCACCTGCGGCATGTGGAGGTTCCCAGGCTAGGGGTCTAACCAGAGCTACAGCTGCCAGCCTACTCCAGCGCCACAGCAACGCAGGATCCGAGCCACGTCTGTGACCTACACCACAGCTCACGGCAACGCCAGATCGTTAACCCACTGAGCAAGGCCAGGGATCGAACCCACAACCTCATGGTTCCTAGTTGGATTCGTTTCCGCGGAGCCATGGCGGGAACTCCTCCTATTTCTTTTTTAATTTGGGGAATCGATACAACAGCCTCTTCTCCACCCACTTCTGCCCCAACAGACTCTACGGTGACAGCAGAGTGCAGTGGGTAGGTCTCTAAACCTGGAGCTAGAATGCAAATTCTGACATCTTCATTTCCTTACCACGGGACATGGCAAGTTAATGGACATTTGTGTGCCTCAGTTTCCTCAACTGTAGAATGGAGATAAATAATAATAATAATGCCCACCTTGGAGCATTTTTATAAGAATGAATTAGCTAATACAAATCTACAAATAACAAATGCTAGAGAGAGTGTAGAGAAAAAGGAACCCTCCTTCACTGTTCTTGGGAATGTAAGTTGGGACAACCACTATGGAAAACAATATGGAGGTGCCTCAGAAAACTAAATATGAAACAACCGTATGATCCAGAAATCCCACTCCTGGGCATATATCTTGACAAAACTGCAATTCAAAAAGATACGTGCACCCATGTGTCCACAGCAGCACTCTTCACAACAGCCAAGACATGGAAACAACCTAAATGTTCATCAGCAGATGAACAGATTAAGAATATGTGGTACATATACACAGTGGAATACTGCCTGGCCATAAAAAAGAACAAAATAATGCCATTTGTAGCAACATGGATGCAACTAGAGATTAAGTGAAGTAAGTCACAAAGAGAAAGACAAATACCATATGATATAACTTATATGTGAAATCTAAAATATGGCACAAATGAACCTATATGAAGAAGAAAAACAGACTCACAGACATGGAGAACAGACTTGTGGTTACCGAGGAGGAGGGAGTAGGATGGACTGGGAGTTTGGGGTTAGTAGATGCAAAGTATTCCATTTATTTATTTATTTATTTATTTTTATTTTTTTGCCTTTTTTGTCATTTTAGGGCTGCACCCGCGGCATGTGGAGGTTCCCAGGCTAGGGGTCTAATCGGAGCTGTAGCCACTGACCTACGCTGCAGCCACAGCAACGCAGGACCCGAGCCGCATCTGCAACCTACACCACAGCTCACGGCAACGCCAGACCGTTAACCCACTGAGCAAGGCCAGGGATCGAACCCACAACCTCATGGTTCCTAGTTGGATTCGTTAACCACTGCGCCAAGACAGGAACTCCAACAAAGTATTCCATTTAGAATGGATAAGCAATGAGGTACAACTGTACAGCACAGGGAACTATATCCAATCTCTTGTGACAGACCATAATGGAAGATAATATGAGGAAAAGAATGTATATATATGTATGACTGGGTCACTTTGCTGTACAATATTGTAAATCAACTGTACTTTAATTTGGCACATTTTTTTAATTAGTGAATCTATGTAAAACCCTTAGAAGAGTACCAGCCATCAAGTTTGGTGATGATTAGTATTAATCTTCCCACCCAGTCAACTTTGCAAGTTATTTTAATGGTATCAAGAGAGGGAAAAGAGAGTAGAGATCGTGTAAGAATTCTGTGCATCAAAGATGAAAAATTAATAAAATACAGATTGAGAGAGTTCCCTGGTGGCCCAGTGGTTAAGGACTTGGCATTGTCACTGCTGTGGCTCAGGTTCAGTCCCTGGCCCAGGAACTTTTGCATGCCACTAGTGTGTCCATAAATAAATAAATAGGAGTTCCCATTGTGGCTCAGCGGAAACGAATCTGACTAGCATCCATGAGGACACAGGTTCAATCCCTGGCCTCGCTCAGAGGGTTAAGGATCTGGTGTTGCTATGAGCTGTGGGGTAGTTTGCAAATGTGGCTTGGATCCTGCGTCACTGTGGCTGTGGTGTAGGCTGGCAGCTACAGCTCTGATTCGACCCCTAGCCTGGAAACCTCCATATGCCGGGAGTGTGGCCCAAATAAATAAATAAATAAAAGATTTAGATTTGATCATAAACTAAAATCTTCTGCTAAAGCATTCAAGCAGCAAAGTTTCTTCAAGTGTAGAATAACGTACTTAAATTCAGGTCCAAGTTATCATGTTTAATTATCATCATCTGAAACCAAGTATGGGCTTGTTCTTTCTGAGGCTATAGGTTCCACGTATCCCTGTCCAAAAGAACTTTCTGTGATGTGAATGGTCTCTAATCTTCACTCTCTGAAATAATGGCCACTAGCCCCTTATGGCTACTAAGCACTCGTAATGTGGCCAATGTGACTAATGACGCAGTTTTTTTATTTTTATTTTAAGTTTACATGGCCGCTTGTGGCTAGCGGCCACCCTGTGGGCAGCACCGCTTCAGGAGACAGGAGCTCACCAGCTCCTGGACTTGGCTCTGGCCTGTTCCCTAGCTTCTGGTCCGCTCCCCTCCCTCACCCCAGCAATCAGCACTCACAAGGCCAAACTGCTGTTTCACAGCTCCGTGGCTGTGCATATGCTGGCCTCTTTGCCTGAAATGCCCTTGCTCCTCATCCACCTCCAAACTTCATGAAAACCTTGTTCAAATTTCATTTCCTCGGGGCGACTCTCCCTAACTCCCATCCACCTGACCTCATCCCACAACCTTTCACCACCTCCTCTGTGTTTCTCTGCATGTCTCTGTCACTTTCATTATTCCATGCTTGTCCCTTATTCTCTGTGACACTAACAGACTACGGGGATTCTAGGGACCAGATCTTATTCTCCTTTCATTCCAGTGATATGTGCCCATCCCATAATATATGTGCAGGAATTATTGGCTGAGCACATTCTTAATCTGTGAATATGTGCAATGTTTTATTAAGATAAAATTCAGAACACTGACCACCACCCCATGGTCATGGAGACCATTTAGGTCAAATTCTAACATAAGGCCTATTTTCAAATAATTAAAAATAGTTCTTACAGTCTCAGCTGAAGGTCTGCTTATTTTCAAGCCAAATCAATATAACATTTCTGTACTAACCAAAGAATATTAATGTACCCTGAAATAAAATTCTACCTGCCGCTGCTCCTCCTAAGGGTCTAGAAGTCTCTTGGATTTCAGAAACTTATCCTGTCATTGATCTGTCCCCAGGGCTTGCGATGACTTACTAGGGAGACAAGGATGAAGTTGAAAAGCAAGATGACAAGAGGCCTTGATTATGGACATAACCTGGGAAATCAAGGGTTACTGGATCCTTGCTACACCCTCTGTCCAAACCCCACCTCCAAGAAGGGAATAATTAAAATCTTATCTAATGTGAAAAGCAATGATTGTGGGTATATGTCTGTTCGGTGACATATGTTATCCAAAAATGTATTGTTTTACTCTTATTCCTTAGCAAAGCTTTTGCTCAAGAAATCATCCTCGTTAAATTATGCAGCATCTGTTGCAATATGAACCTGCCCTGAGAGCCACACTGATTCTTTTTTTTTTAATCACCATTTTCTGACTAATCCTTTATTTGGATTCCTACACAGTGTTCCTGTTCCTACAATTAGAATAAGCTCTTGATGGATACATTTCTGTGAACCCAATTTGTATGAGTTATTTCCCAAGAACCAAGCATCTGGTGAATGTATTTTTACAAACGGTTATCTTTCCTGCCCTCCAGGAACTTACGGTTCAATAAGACAAACAACTAGGTACACGGTGACCAGGAATGCCTTCCTGTGGGTACAGTCATGTCAGCAGAGCACTGAAGAAATGGATTTCAGAAAGAACAGGGATCTAATTTATCTTCAAATCAGACATGGATTTGACTTTCTTATTAATTATGCGGTTTTATTATAAAATGCACGAAGAGCACTTTCTAATGTAATGAACATTGATTTAACAAATGATTGAGTTCTTTAGGGCTATATGATCGTTTAGATAAATCTCTAATTTTCCCATAATATTGACATATTTTAAACAGTCTTTTCTCTGCCTTCCCTTTCCCCCTAACACGTGTCTCCAGAATTTTAATCTAAGATGTTTCAAAAGCCTAAGATATCTTTTAAGACTGCTAATGAATACCATGAGATAAATATCTTTCCCTAAGATGTCCTAAATTTAAATATAAGAATATCAATTTCTTTAACTTCCTTCTAATATTTGTGCACATAGGAAGAACGTTAAGTCTAGAGATTATATCCTATATGCTATTGGAATTGCCTGTGAATTCTACTAATACAAGATGCACCTGTTTCCAAAATGTGTCCATCACTGCTTAGAAAAAGCAGAACTGGCTTTCAAAGATTATGTTTTTGAGATTAAAAATGAAGATAGTAACCTTAAATCTCTCAAGATTTGTAAAGCTGGCAGGCCATCTATCTCAATAATACCTAACAAGAATGTCAAATGGACAGAAACGGCCATGGTAAGCAGTTGCTGGCAGCTGACAGTGATTGCTGTATTTTGGGTGATGGGAACAGCATTTCCATTAGTTCAAGTGAAATACAATGCCCTGCCAACTCTAGGTACCCGATGTATTCAATCCCCCCGCTGTGCTGAACCCATTTTCCGTTGCTTCGATTAAAAATCAGTCCATACAAAGTCAAAACGTTGCACATTCTTCCCCTATCCCTTTCCCTGTCACTGTGTTTCCAGCTTCGCCAGAAGAACATGTCACTATGGCAACCAATCCCTCTGGTGCACCGACCAAGTCACCCACCCTTTCTAGCCGGATTGCCAAGCAGAGCCATACGGAAGTAAAGCTCTCAGTGGAGCCACCAGAAGCCACGAATTCCATTCCCCTTTTCCTAAGTGGGGTTAACCAATACCAGACAGAAGGATACCAGCCTTGTTCCAGGAGAGAGTCAAGGAAGAAAATTCAAGAATGTTCTTTAGCAAGTCCTATCAGTGTTTACCAGTCAACATTAACATGAACTCTTTCTCACATTTCAGCTAACTTCCTACCATTCCAGTTTTAATGAAAGCAGAAAATGATGGATAAAACAATGTTTTGTGAATCTGAGAATCCAAACACCGTTACAAAGTCACGTATTGTTAAAAACTATTCTGCTTCCTCTTGCCTTCCCACTCCTAAATCCAAACCCAAGTTGCTCTCTTCTGGAATTCTCCAGTCTCCTGTACAGCTTGGCAAAGTTGTAGAGCTCCCAGATGGGTCACTCTACTCTACTAAGAGTCTAACCACGAAGCAGTTGTGATGTTTGTAATAATAACACACTCTTAACTAAATCAGCTAAAATCCCTAGTCATTCTATGGAAGCTACAAAACAAACAGGAAGATGGATTCTCTTTCTGACCTACCTCACCTAAATCCGAATGGCCATACCCACTGTTTGTCTTTCTTAAGCAATTAACCTTTTTTCCAAATTCACAGCTTTTTCTTTTCCATGTCAGCATTTTTATAAATCAAAGAACATCAGTTCTCACCAATAAGACTGAAAAACAGCAGCAACCAGAAAATTCCTTTATATTTTGGCCGCAAAGACTTTGCATATTACAACATCGTTTCCACCTTGGTATCACCATTTAATAGTTGAAGAAAATGAAAGGGGAGAGGGGCACAACACCCTCAAAACGGCACCACATCTTCCAGGACGCAGCTACCAACAACACATCTTCCAGGATGCATATTCCCATCTTCAGAGCAATATGAATATACATTCGAACAATATTTCCATAGGCTAATGGAACAGGATGGTCCCCAAAGTATGAATCATGCAAGATTTACAAACTGCATCAGAGGAGCAGACTTTTTAAAATGTATGAGATCATATTAAAGTATCAAATAAATTTCAAATCATTAACAAAGACAGTTTGTCTTCTGTTTTGGTATACTTTGAGTGTTTTTTTTATACAAATCTTTTGAAAAGAGTATTTTTTTTCCCTGAGGTGCCCACTTTGGTCTTACTGGAAGAACTGCTTTTTGTGTGGCTTGTTAGATCTGGTTCATATTCAATATGTATAAATACTTTTGTCAACCATTTTCTCAAAAAGAGAAATCAAGAACTGTTGTGTGATGCTACAGGTCCACAGGTTTTGAGCTGCAATAGGGCAGAGGCTCTGATTTATCGATGTTTACATGACCAATGCCTGGCCCAAGCCTGGTATAGCACTTAGCAAATGCTTCTGGCATGAATAAGGCCTTGTCTGTTTCCCCCAATTTCCCTTGATGAATCAGTTCAAAGTCTAAAACAAAAGTTAAAGCTAGGATTTTGTCTGCCTCAACATATCACTCTTAAAGGGATTCTACTGCTAACTGCACAACATTATAGGTCCCCCTCTTTTTCAGAGACTACTGAAGCATCTTCCGGAGTAAAAACCATGGACCCTGATGATCCAATGGAATCCCATCAGACAAATGCCAAGACAAGAGGCAATGTAGACAGAAGTAAGCCTCCATTACCAGCTATTAGGAGCCAAGATCTGGCCACTCCAAGGCTCGGCCGAGCCTGGATAACCTGACCTGCTGGAATCAAGAGACCTGACAGATTGTGGCCGGGCCTAGAGGCGCCGGGCTCTCCGCAGCGCCACGCCTCGCGCCTAGCGCCTGGCGCTTACCTTTCCGAATAAGGGCCTCGATCTCGGGGTCGAAGCCCTGCCGGTGGCACTTCCTCCAGAGACCCATGTTGGTGGAGTTGTACTGCCGGCTGCACTCGTCAGCGGGGCTCATGGCGAAGAGCTGCCGGCGATTCCGGGCCCGGAGGAGTTTGCCCTCCCAGCGGTCCAGGCGCGACCGGCTGGCCCGGAGCGGCAAGTTGTTGTTGTTGTTGTAAATGAAGCCAGGGTCTACCCGGCGGGTATTGAAGGCCTTGCACCTGTCCCTGTGCTTCCTGGCGTCCGTCTCGTACCAGTGGTCTGAGCAGATGGCCACGGCCAGCATGCCGAGGGCGCAGAGCGCAAGCGACAGACCGGTGTAGAGCAGTAACCTTCCGGCAGCCATGCCTCCGCTTCGCGGCTACACCATGGGCATGATCCGCCGCAGCCTCGCCTTCCCTCCGCGCGCCCGGAACAAAGCGGCGGGCGGCCGAGCCAAGGAGGGGAGGGGGGACAGGAGGGGGACTCGCGCGGCGGCGCCCCCTCGGCCTTCGCCTGCTGGTGCGCAGCCCAGGGACTGCGGGGATGGGGGCGGGCAGCCTAAAAAGTTCTGATCCGGAGAGGCTCCAGCGAGCCCCTGGGCATTCTCCGGAGCAGATGCAGCCTCAGGCGGTGGAAAGCCAGGCACGGCCGCCTCCAGCCCCTTCCCTGCCCCGCAGGAAGCTACAGCTCCGAACCCGCCGCGTCGGCACGCAGCCTGGCTTCTGGCGCCGCTGCCCTCGGGCCGGAAACTAAACACCAAGTGCCCTCTGCTGTGGTGGGACTCCTAGGTTCCCTTTGTGCAGGGTGGAGACAGCAACCACTCGCTTGGGGGGGAGGGGGGTCTTTCGGGAGGAGCTGTCCGTCGACAGGATGAACTGAAGCACCCGCTATGCGGCGGGCCAGCCAAGGAAACCTCCAGATGCCAGGACCAGCTGCCCTGAGTCCCGCCTGGGTCTCCCTCTCAGAGACTCTCCTCCGTCCGGTCTGCAAGAGAAGAAATATTCTTCCTCTCCGAGCCGGGTCTTTTAAAAATCGCTGTCCTCTGGTCGCCAGAAGGTCCCTTGCTCCGTCTTGCCAGCGCGCTGAGCTCAGAGGCGGGCTGCCAGTGAGCGCACGGTCTCGGCCGACCTTTCTCCACGAGCTCCCGGGTCTTCTGCCTCCGACTTCGCCATTCAGACGGCCCCTCTGGCCGACGGTGCAGTCACCGGGACGGCGTTACCGGACGAACCTTGGCCGGGGTTTTTCTGTGACTGGGCGGCAGCCGGCCGGAACGAGAGGCTGGCTGCGCCGAGGAAGGCGCACCCGGCAGGGCGCGCAGCTCGCGGCGCGCAGAGCTCGGCGCACAGCACCTTCAACACCATGGACAGGTCGCGAGATCCCGGCGCCCTGCCCGCCCAGCAGCCAGCCCCTAGGGCGTCACACCGCCCTCCCCAGTGCCATCTTCTTCCTGGAGTGTCCACCCCGGCCACCTTCAGAGCCTTCTCTCTCGCGACGCCTCTGCCTCACTTCATCTGGCTCCCTGGTAACCCCAGGAACATGCTGCCCGGGTGCCGCAAGTACCCAGGAAAACAGAGGCTCCGGCCCTTCAAAGCAATCCGCCCCTTCTCCTGCCACCTGAGCCCCGTTACTCTAGCACCCCGTCTGATCTGCCCAACTGGAGTCAGCCGCTCTTAGACTGCACCATTTTCTTCATAGGCCACCCAGGAGCTGAGATGGTGGCTCACTCGGCGGCGTGCAGGGAATCCTGTCCCGGCCTTGGCGGTCCACGATCAGGTTCCCGGCGCGGTGGTCGCTGAGGTGAATGGGGCGAGAGTGGGGGAGGGAGGCTGGGTCGCTCGGCTTCCCCTTCCTGCCTCCTCCTCTAGCTGCGGCGGCTCCGGGGCCTCGCGGGCTCGGCCAGTGCCGGGGAGCGAGAGCCCAGGCTGCGTCCGGGGGGCTTGGGAAATCGCATCGCCTGGGTGCGAGCACCGTTGGAAGCAGCTGCTGAGCTCGCTCGCTCACTCGCTCGGGCGCCGGGCGCTGCAGCCTTGGCTAAAACCCACAGACGAGAACACGGAGCGCGCAGCCAAAAGCTAGTGATGTCATCCGTGCAACGTGAGCCTCATCTCTTATTTTTCTAGCATCCTTAAAGATAAAGCGCACCATTTCCCAGGCACAAAATATCTAAGCCTTATTCTTTGACCAGGCAAGTCAATGGTGTCTAGATAGGTGTGTGCCCAACTGCATCCATATTTATGCACATATACATATATGTAGTATGTAGCATGTTTACATGCATTATTATGAATTTAGGGATGTTGTCTCCACCGCCTGTTCATCTCTTTTCAGTAGTGGAAAATTCTCTTAAATGGGCCACAGATCTTTAAAGATTGCTTATTGCGGAGCCAGCATCAGAGGGGCTGAGGAAGTTCCCCCACGGCCCCAGTTTCGGCCGTTGGTGTCCTGGATTGTATTTGATCTTTGTTTTCCCCAGAAAGCCACAGGCGCTATCTCACTAGCTACAGGCGTTCCCACCGCCGGCTGAGCTCCTCCGCGCGAGGTTGTCACCGCCAGCCCTGGACCAGCCCCCATGCCAGCGCCAGACACCCGGACACACACCCACCGCCACCCACCTCTACCTCTCTCCTCAGCAGGAAAAGAAAAAAGAAAATTGACTGATCCCTTCTAGACAAGAGGAGCAGAATTCTCATTGAGAGGACAGGCAGGTGCTTAATAGACATTTTGGAAACGCCAGGGTCCTCGCGCTCTGAGGAGGGGAAGTGGGGTTAAATGAAACCTCTGTGCGAGATCCGTCCTTATCCCAGCGGCAGCTGGATTTAGGCTCTGCGAGGGCTCTGGAAAACCGTGAGGGTGGACCCCAGACCTTGAGCGAGGAGGCCCCAAGCGAGCTCCGCTTCATCCCCACACCCCCCAACACACACCGCCCGCTCACAGGATACGGCGCCGCAAGGACCAGGAGCCTCCCTTCCAGGCTGAAAACCTAGGTTCTTCATTCTAATGCTCACCCCTCATTTTTACCCTGTTCCGAAGCCGAGGGCCCGCACTGCCGGGTAAAGAGCTGCCCTGGGGAGAAAAAGAGAGAGAGAGAGGGTCCGGCACCCTGCTTTGCACAACGGGGCCTGAGAGCCAAAACGAGCGCACCTCCACCATATTCTTTTTGTCTTTTCTCCTCCTTCCTGCATTTTGAAAATCGCTAACGAGGCGTTTCAGTGCCATCTAGTGGGGGAGGGGCGTGCCTCGCTTTTCGTCCTGGATGCCGCAATGGGACCTGCTGAAGGTTCAGGGGAGCTGGAGAATGTCTTCTCGGTTCTGTTCTTGCGTGCCCGGCTGGTCGCGGGCTGGACGCATGTCCCCTTGGCCAGATCCCGGCCCAGGATGCCCTAGGGCGATGAGGCAGATCTAAGTGACTTTGGCCACGATGTCGTCTCACCTTTCTTTCTACCCTCCTCTTACCTGCTCCCCCTCCCTTAATTGTGAAAAAAACTGAAACAAGTGCAGGCACTTCACACCCATGCAGACAGTGTCTTAAATCTCTGGAGCTCCTCTTTTCCGGTAAAACCTGGGGCACTTTTAGGTTAGCAGTGTGCCTGCCTTTGACAAGTGGCCGGAGGCGAAAGGTGAAATGACATCCACAAGGTCACTCCGGAATTCGGGGCACAGCCAGCAGTAAAGCCTCTGTCTCCTGATTCCCAACTCTGATTCACCCCTGAGAACCAGCTGAAAGAGGTGCCCCTGAGACCTCTGGAAGCTCCAGCAGCTGCCAATGACAGCAGACATTCATGCTCATTTTGTCCTTATAGTTCCTCCCTCTTCCGTTATTCCACCCTTTCTCGCCCTTACTTTTTCACTTTTTCTCCTGGCTGGGGCCTTAGACCTGCTTCTGGTGATGTGCCTTGTCCCTCCCTCATGGTCCTCCACAGCAGTCTGCTGCAGGAAGGGACCCAGATGCACACTGTCATCATCTTTTCTGAATATCATTAGAATTGTATTTTGACATCCCCCCAAACCCTGTGAAAGACAATGATGTGAGGTCTCTTTTGAAATGCAATGTTCTTAGCCAGCCCTAAAGAGTTTGAGGGTGAACCTGGTTTGGGGGGCTAGAAAGACAGTGGGTTCTTCCTCTAGACTACGTGACTTCATGATCTTCTTTTCTTAAACAGATGATCTACATTTCTTCCCTCTGTCTTCTTCCAGTTTCTTCTACCCTGTTAGCTACAGCATCAGTGTCTCTGCATTTCCAACCTAATCCTTCCCATTCTCACCTAAGCTGTCCCAGGATCATAGAAGCTAAAATGGGAAGGGACTTTAGAGTTATCCACACAAAAATGCATGAATCTCTTCAAGAAACGTTTCCCAAAAAGTGACCTAGCAGCTTCTGCTAGCACATTTGCAGTGATGGCAGAGGAGGAGGGGAGAATCACCCCCTGGGAAAGCACTCTGTTCCACTCTTGGATGGTGTAAGTGGATAGACCCCAATAGTTCCTTATACTGCATCTTATCCTAGGTCCCTGTAATCCTACCCATTGGCCTTGGAGCAGCCCACAGATACCCGATCACTATTCCAAATAATGGTCTTTCACATACTTGACGTCAGCCACCATATTCTCTCTAAGCTCTCTTCCCTCCGGGCTAAACAGTCTTTGTTTATTTCCTCCTTGTCCTTGCCCCAGCTGGGTTTCTGGTACCTCCTGACTGTTAGTGCTTCGTGCATCCAACAGTGTTCCCTGATCTAATAGTTATGTCAACTGATGAAGAAGAAAAGTGGTCAGCGCATTTTTCACATGACCCAGGTAGAGTCCTAGTGACCCTTACCTCCTCTTCTAGGGGCCTACAGCCATCCCTTTGAATGCTATCCCAGGATCTTGCCCTGAGATGACATTAAGATCACTGATCTGCAGTTTGTGAAATCTACAGTTTTTGAAATTTAGGATTTCATTTGCACACACACACAAACAAGACACCTTTTTTTAAATTCACATTATCCCAGCTTTCTCCAAGGTCAACATCAGAGACTCAGAGCTATCCTTAAAAGTCCTCTGTTTCCTGGGGTACAGTTCATCCAGAGCAGATAGATGCTCTCCTCCAATTTCTTCACCCACTGTGAACAGTCTTCAGTTGTCATATTTGCTCTAGCCTTCAATCCAAAAATCACTCTCCTTGACATTGTCAATTGAAAGCAAAATAAATGTTGATGAGGTGTGCTTTCTCTGAGGCACCCATCAATATTACATCATTGCCCAGAGAAAAAGCCCTCTACATATTCTTTTTTTTTTTTTTTTTGCCTTTTGTCATTTTATGGCCGCACCCGAGGCATGTGGAGGTTCCCAGGCTAGGGATCTAATTGGAGCTGTGGCCACTGGCCTGCGCCGCAGCCACAGCAACGCGGGATCCGAGCCGCGCCTGCGACCTACACCACAGCTCACGGCAACGCCGGATCCTTAACCCACTGAGCAAGGCCAGGGATCGAACCCGCAACCTCATGGTTCCTAGTCGGATTCGTTAACCACTGCGCCACGACGGGAACTCCTCTACATATTCTTATTTCTATTTTCCTAATTAACACTGCACAACTTGGACATTATTTAAAACCCCAAATTATCTTCCACTTTAGCCCTCCTGACGAGTTCCCCAAGTCTATGACTTGCTAATATTTATGCATGAATTTATGTAACCTGATTTCCTTATGAAGATCTTCCTCCTAGAATTACCATAGGATCCAACAATCCCACTCCTGTTGCTTCTATCAGAAGAAAATGATAATTAGAAAAGATATATGCATCCCCATGTTCACTGCAGCACTATTTGCAGTAGCCAAGACACGGAAGTAACCTAAATGCCCATCAACAGAGGAATGGGCAGAGAAGATGTGGCACATATATACAATGGAATATTACTCAGCCATAAAAAAGAATAAAATAATGCATTTGCAGCAGCAAGGAGAGACCTAGAAATTATCACACTAAGTGAAGTTAGACAGTGAAAGACAAACATCATATGACATCACTTACATGTGGAATCTTTAAAAAGGATGAAATATTTGCACAACAGAGACTCACATGCAGAATCTTTAAAAAGAATACAAATATTTGCACAACAGAAAGAGACTCACAGGCTTTGAAAAATTTATGATTACCCATGAGGACAGTTTGGGGTAGGGGGAGGGGTGAGGCTTTGGAATGGTCATATGCACACGGAGGTATGTGGAATGATTGGCCAACGGGGACCTGCTAGAGAGCCCAGACAACTCTACCCAATATTCTGTGATAATCTATGTAGGAAAAGAATCTGAAAGAAAATGGATGTGTGAAAAAAAAATTTTTTTAAGAGAATGGATGTGTGTATATGTATAACCAAATCACTTTGTTGTAGAGCAGAAATTATCACAACCTTGAAAATCAACTATACTTCAGTAAAACTTAAAAAAAAAAAAAAAAAGACCTTCTTCCTAAATCTCACCTCATCAGGGTCACCTCAGTGTGCTTATCATCTACCTTCCTTTCTTCCTTTTTAGAATCATTATGACAAAAGGCTATCTTGGTCTCATCCCTGGGTATCCAAGTCCTCTCCGTTACTTTTATTTTCTTCTTCTGTATAACCCTATCACATTAATCCTCTTAAATTCTACAGCCCTTTACTTAAAATTCTGCAGTGATTTCATCTCACCTGTACAGTAAAGCTCAAACTCTGTTCTCCCACATAAAGCCCCACAAAGCTTCAGCCAGTTTTTCTAAATCTGACTGTCACACTACCTTAGGCCTACCCTCTGTTCTAGCCAGGCAGCCTCTAAACATGTTTTAAACAGCCCCACATTGGCAACCTTCCTCCTGCCCATAAAATACTGAACTACTTTGCTTTTTAAAGTTCTTACAATTACAGGTGCCTCATATCAATCAGTCAAATTAATATCATTTGATCATCTCACTAGAAGCTGAAAAGACAACCAATCAAACCTAACAGCATTCTCAATATTTAAAAGTTCTTCCTACACTAGGAACAGTTTAAAATGAATAAGATCGTCTCCTGCATAAAGAAACATTTCAAACTAGTGGGACTAGAACAGATAGCCCAACAGGAAAATGGGCAAATGTTAGAAAATGACAATCTCCAGAAGAAATTCAAATGGAAAATTAACATATGGGTGGAAAATTTAATCTCACTAGTAATCAAGGAACACAATTTTTTAAAGACTTCTTTTTAACCATCAGATATGGGGGGTGGGGAATCACATATCTACTAATGTCGAGTGTTGCCCCAGAGCATAAAGAAATGTGCTCCCATGCACGGCCAGTAGGAAAGTAAAGTGACACTGCCACTCCGGAGGGCAATTTGGAGTAGCTGTTAAAATGAAAATACAGGTTTGTTATGACCGAGCAGATGCACTTCTAGGTATTTAGCCACTTGCACAACAGAGTTATCTTTGGTATACTACCTGCATCAGTTTCCTATGGCTTTTATGACCAAGTATCACAAACTGGGTGTCTTAAAACACCAGGAATTTATTGTCACATAGTCCTAGAGGATAGAAGTTCAAAATCCAGGTGTTGGAGGGACCATGCTTCCTCTGAAACCTGTAGGGGAGAATCCTTCCTCGCCTCTTCTAGCCTCCAGTATCTGCTGGCAATTCTTGACATTTCTCAGCTTATAGATGCTTCAATCCAATCTATAAGTGTGTCGGCACATGACCATCTTCTCTCACATCATCCTTTCTTCTGTCTCAAATTTCTCTCCTCTTATAACGCTTCATCTTGGATTAAGTGCCTACCCTACATAACCTAATCTTACTTAACCACCTCTACAATGACACTTTGTCTTTTTTTTTTTTTTTTTTTTTTTTTGAGCTGCACCCTCGACATATGGAGGTTCCCAGGAGCTGAATCAGAACTAGAGCTGCCAGCCTACACCACAGCTACAGCCACATGGGACCCAAGCCACATCTCTTCGACCTATACCACAGCTCAGGGCAATGTTGGTTCCTTAAACCACTTAGTGAGGCCAGGGGTTGAACCCGAATCCTCATGGTTCCTAGTCAGGATAATTATTGCTGAGCCACTATGGGAACTCCCTGACAAGTTAATCATTTTATCTTTTCTTTTATCACAGTGCCTCCACCCTCAGATCCTCTCAGCATGCCTAAGCAGTATCTATCCCTAACATCAGCAGCAAGCAACCCATACAACTCAAAGGCATTCAGATGCAGTTGTCTTCGGTTTTGAGGACATAGGGTAAGAAGTCTAGAAAAGTATTTTAGTGGGGCCTGTTCTGTGTTAAACAGAAGAATGGACTGTAGTGTTGCAAGCCATGCTGTACCAGCACTGATGCTGGATCCCAAGAAACAGAGGCAACCTTGAGGCCTTTAGCAGTTATTCCGTGTGCCTGTGATATATGGGCCCTGTAAACAAAGGATCTAGGACAGGGGCCCTCTTGCTGGGGACTGAGGGCAGCCTCACTGGAGGACCAAAAAGGAAGAAAGGTTTTTCCTGAACTCAAGGACCAGATTCACCCAACAGAAGCTGGAGACACCTCTCTGGCCAGAGCTAGAACCATGCAATTGAAGCAGTTGCAGCCGGAGTTGTTACCTGTGGTAGAGAACAGGGGAGAGAGGCCTGGCTTCTTCCTTTCTTCTCATTAATCTCTTCCCAAGACTTCCCACTGGCTGAACCCAGATGGACACCAGCTGACAAGGGAGATTCGGGATAAGCAGCCTACAAATTTCAGCCTCCTGCAGGAGAACCAAGCAAGGAAAATCAAGGAACAAATCTGAGAGCAAACAGGCCAGGGTGGACTGGAACACAGTGGATATTTACATAAAATCAGGATCAAAACAAATACGCTCTCTCTACCATGACTATTTAACATTAAGGAAGGTCAATAATAGGGCAGTCAAGAGCATCTTTTGTGGCACAGTGAGTTAAGGATCTGCTGCTGTCATGGCAGTAGCTTGGGTGACTGCTGTGGTGCAGTTGCATTCCCTGGCCCGGGAATTTCCACATGTTGTGGGCATAGCCAAAAAAAGGGGGAGGGGGGAGAATAGGGCAAGCGGTAGAAATAAGAGTTAAAACAATTGGAAAGAAGAATGCAAAGTATTATCATATGTGGATAGTATGATTGAAAACTCAAAAGAAGAAACTAAGAAACTATTGATACTAATAAGCGTTCAAGAAGATGGCCTAATATAAGAAAAATACACAGAAATCAATGCATTTTAATATAATAGCAATTAATTGTTAGAACAAAGGCTACAAAACTATCCCCTGCACAGTAACAACAATCAACAAGAAAAACCACAACAACCCTAACAATACCCCATCATATATTAAGCATAACATTTACAAAGAAAGCTAAGGCTTTATATGAAGAAAACTATAAAATTGTATGAATAGAGATAAATGACCTGAAAAGATGCAGAAACCTACCATGCTCCTGAATGAAACTCAATAATGTTAAAATGCCAAGGCTTTACAAAATCATTCATAGATTTAACAGTTTCAATCAAAATCTCAATAGGTTTTATTGGAAACTAGGTATTTATTAGAAAATTCTGAAGCTCATCTGTAAAAATCTACCAGTGAGAATAGCTAATATTTTTATGTGATAATTTCTCTCTCATAAGGATCCAAGTATTTCTTTTATTATTTTGTATTAAAGTATAGTTGATTTTGGAGTTCCCATCAGAGCTCAGAGGTAATGAACCTGACTAGGATCCATGAAGACCGGGGTTCAGTCCCTGGCCTTGCTCACTGGGTTAAGGATCTGGCATTGCCGGGAGCTGCAGTGTATGTCACAGATGTGGCTCAGATCCTACATTGCTGTGGCTGTGGCACAGGCTGGCAGCTACAGCTCCAATTCGACCCCTAGCTTGGGAACTTCCATATGCTGTGAGTGTGGCCCTAAAAAGACCAAAATTTTTAAAAATAGTTGATTTACAATGTTCCTTTAATTTCTGCTGTTACAGTAAAGTGACCCAGTCATATATATATATATATATATATATATATATATATATATATATATATGACACACACACACACACACACACACACACACATACACATTCTTTGTTCGTGCCTCCATCATGTTCTAACCCAAGAGACTGGACAGAGTTCCCTGTGCTGCACAGTAGAACTCCACTGCTTATCCATTCTAAACGTAATAGTTTGCATCTACCAACCCCAAACTCCCCATTCCTCCCACTCCCTCCTGCTTCTGCACCCTCACCCCCACCCGGGCAACCACAAGTCTGTTCTCCATGTCTCTGATCTGTTCTGTTTTGTAGACAGGATCATTTGTGCCACATATAAGTGATAGCGTATCATATTTGTCTTTCTCTTTCTGACTTACTTCACTTAGTATGAGAATCTCTAGTTATATCCATGTTGCTGCAAATGGCGTTGTTTTGTCCTTTCTATGGCTGAGTCCACTGTGTATATGTACCACATCTTTTCAATCCATGCATCTGTTGATGGACATTTAGGTTGTTTCCATGTCTTGGATATTGTGAGTACTGCTGTAATGAACACAGAGGTGCATGTTTCTTTCTGAATGAATGTTTTGTCCACGTATATGCCCAGGAGTGGGATTGCTAGATCATTTGGTAGTTCTATATTCAGTTTTCTGAGGAATTTCCATGCCATTTTCCATAGGGATTGTGCTAGCTTACAATCCCATCAACAGTGGAGGAGGGTTCCCTTTTCTCCACATCCTCTCCAGCATTTGTTATTTGTTGACTTGTTAACGATGACCATTCTGATCAAAGTATCTCTTAAAACCACAATATTTTAAATAGTGAGATATCCACTTCTCAGACCCTGCACTTCCTCCCCAGAAGCCCCAGGGTGTTTAAATGAAAGAAAAGAATAAGGAACCTGATCCGACCGCCAAACCTGATGGATTTCACCAAAAATCACAGAGCTTGTATGAAATTCCACCTCTTGGGGACAACAATTCTACAAGATCTGGAAATGCGATGAGTGGACACATTTCTCCCAGGCAGGCTTTGACAAATACAGGTGCACTGGGACCCCACTTGGCCAATGCAATACCCTGGAAATACTCCAGGCACTGACCTCCTGGACTGAGAGTCATGACAGCATCCTGTTCTACTCCCTGGCCTGACATCTCATAAGTCCAGATCATGTGATCCTTGATCACCTGCTGTTTCATTCACTATGGACTAAATGCTTATGTCCCCAGAAAAGTCTGATGTTGAAGCCCTAACCCCTATTGTGATGCCATTTGGAAATAAGGCCTTGGGTGGTAATTAGGTTTAGGTAAGATGATAAGGGTGTGGCCCCATGATGGGATTAGACACCAGAGAGCTTGCTTCCTCTCACTCTGCCACGTAAGGACACAGAGAGAAGATGGCCATCTGCAAGCCAGGAGAAGAGCCCTCACCTAAACCCAGCCATGCTGGCACTCTGATCTTAGACTTTTAGCCTCCAAAATGGTAAGAAATTGAGATTTCTGTTGTTTAATTCTCCGAGTTGATGGTATTTTGCTATGGCGGCCCCAAAAGACTAAGACCGCATAGTCCCCATAGTCAAGGTACACAGTTTGAACTATAACACAGTGTCTTCACCATATCATGCCTGAGCAAGTAAAGCAATCTACATATTGCCAGAGTATTAGCAGTTCAGAGTATTAGCAGAGTATTAGCAGTATTAGCAAAATAAAGCCCAATTTCCCTTTCTAGATCTTGATATTGCCTGGGATTTTCTGTATGTTATCAGCAGTTCACTGTCCCTGTCCCTTTCCGCCCCACCTTGATAGCTGTGCTTGCTGACCTCATCCACCTGTTCTACACTTGCTGTGTGAAAGCACTCTTCCAGGTTCCTGAAGAAACATCAATGAAAAACAAAGATCCCTGACCTCATAGAGCTTATATGCTAGTTGTGAAGACAGGGAATAACCAACTTTAAAAATAAGCTAATCTGCTAGTATTTTATAAGATGACGAAATGTTTTAGAAAAAAAAAGTGGAATGTAATACTGTTATAGACTGTTTTTGCATATCAAAAAGCCATATGTTGAAACCTTAACCCTCGATGTAGTTGTACTGGATCTTTAGAAAGTGACTAGGTTTAAATAAGGTCATAACGGTGGGGTTAATAAGTCCTAATCTGAAAGGACTGGAGAAGAAAAGGAAGCCCTGTTTCAGGTTCTCTCTCTGTCTCCCTGTCTCCCTCCCTCTCCTTCCACCCTCCGCCCCCATCATTTCACCACTGAAGAAAGGCCACTTGAAGACATAGAGAGAAGACAGCCATCTACAAGCCAGGAAGGGAGCCCTCACCAGGGATCTAGCTGACCAGCACCGTGATTTGAGACTTCCTGGACTCCAGAACTATGAGAAAATAATTATCTGTGGTTTGAGCCAGTTAGCCTCTAGTACTTTGCTATGGCAATCTGAGAAGACCAATACAAAGAGGAGTCACCTCATGAAAAGAGAGAAATATGTACACTCTTTGGACGGTGCCTGAGACTTTCAGTGACTAAAGAGGTTACCTGCCTCTGTCTCTCTCTCACACACACACACACACACTCTGGCTCACAACAGCATGGCCAACCCCAGACTCCAGTGTGCCAGTGAGGGCCCATCCTACCAAGAACTTGGGAACAAGAACCCCCATTTCTTCATGACTTCCTGCAGATGCTGGTTTTAGGAGCAAGCACACCCTTTAAGAAGAGGAATCACTTGTCAACTAAGGCCTGTGCGAGACATGAAAGTACTACCCAAGACACTGCATGACAGGGTACCCAAGTGGCTGAAGCCTGTAATATGTGACACAGATGTAGAAAGCTGCTCCTTCAGGAGAAGCCAGTGAGCTGTCTTGGTCAAGTTTACCTTTTTTTTTTGGGGGGGGGGTCTTTTTAGGGCTGCACCCATGGCATACGGAGGTTCCCAGGCTAGGGGTCGAATTGGAGCTGCAGCTGCCGGCCTACACTACAGCCACTGCAATGCGGGATCCAAGCCGCATCTGCAACCTATACCACAGCTCACGGCAACACCGGATCCTTAACCCACTGAGCGAGGCCAGGGATCAAACCCTCATCTTCATGGATACTAGCTGGGTTTGTTAACCACTGAGCCACAACGGGAACTCCAAGTTTACCATTTTATATGTGCCAAGCAACTAAATCCACCGGGAAGGGCCCTCTCCTGGAAGTAATACAAATCATCATACCTAAGAGAATCCTCCACCCAGAGCATCTTTGATCATTTAGCCCCACTGCAGCTGATCTCAGTGGTACTACAGGGACAGCCATCAAAGCAGCCATTAGAAATGTAACGTGCTCACAAAGGATCTATTTTTAAGGGTATAATTGGATACATACTCAAAAAGGAAGGTTCAAATATTTACACTGAAGTACTGGTTGTAATAGGTTTCACAAATGTCCAACAACAGGGGTTAGCTGAATAAATCATAATATAGTCATTCAATAAAATGATAAGCAGCCATTAAAAATGTTTTAGAGCAGTATTTTTATTTTTATTTTTTTTTTTTTTGCCTTTTTGCCTTATCTAGGGCCACACTCGCGGCATATGGAGGTTCCCAGGCTAGGGTTCTAACAGGAGCTGTAGCCGCCGGCCTTCGCCACAGCCACAGCAACGCGGGATCCGAGCCGCGTCTGCGACCTACACCACAGCTCACAGCAACGCTGGATCCTTAACCCACTGAGCAAGGCCAGGGATCGAACCCGCAATCTCATGGTTCCTAGTTGGATTCATTAACCACTGAGCCACGACGGGAACTCCTAGAGTAGTATTTTTTTTTTTTAAACCCATCTTTATTTATTTATTTATTTATTTTGCCTTTTTTGTCATTTTAGGGCCGCACCTGCGGCATGTGGAGGCTCCCAGGCTAGGGGTCCAATCGGAGCTGTAGCCGCCGGCCTACGCCAGAGCCACAGCAACGCAGGATCCGAGCCGCATCTGCGACCTACACCACAGCTCACGGCAACGCCGGATCCTTAACCCACTGAGCAAGGCCAGGGATCGAACCCACAACCTCATGGTTCCTAGTCGGACTCGTTAACCGCTGCGCCACGACGGGAACTCCCTAGAGTAGTATTTTTAAATGGAGAAAAGCACTCCAGAGATACTGCTAAGTGCAAAGAGTAGAATATAAAAACCGTGGATGAAATATGATCCAAATTTTATAAAGAAAAATAAATGATAAAGACATACACCAAAATGTCAAGATTATTTCTGGGTTATTTTATACAAAGGCTTTTGCATTTTCTAGGTTTTATATCAGGAGCATACTTAATGGCCTAAAAACAGTCATATTAAGATAATAAAGGTATACAAATTCAAACTTTTTTTATGTATGATTCATTCCCCATGCAGCTAAGTTTCCCTAGATTCCAAAGTGAACAGATTCATTTAAAGACACAAAATCAATAAAGAAGTCACTGACATCCAAAATTAAAAGTATTCTCCCTAGAGATAATTCTGCTTCTAAGTGTTCTGTGTATTTCTGCCTTACTCTTTTGACAGTAAAGATTCTTTTCAGGAGAAAAAGAAAAAAAAGTCATGGTTTTTCCAGGGTTCTCTGCTCACTGCTTTACATTTTTCCATTCTTTTATAACACTTGTGAGCCAAAAGCCATCTCCCTACTCAATTGGATCCTTATGTTTCAGTCTAAGGATCACAGGTACAGTACAGGACTTGAAATGATTTTGCCAAGGTCACAAGGCAAGTTCCTGAGGGGTCTTGGGGTTGGGGCTCTAACCCGAGCCAGCTGAGAACACTCACTACCCAGAACTACAATCACAGAAACACAATCAGGAAGCAAGATACGGGACCCAAAACATTCGCTAAATGAGGTAGAAAAAACAACCAAAGAGGAAGCAGCTATTGTGGTCTGAAAGCAAGACTCTGGACCAGGACAAGGTTCTCCCTGCAGGGAAAGCCAGGACCTCTGTAATCGGCTCAGATAACGGAAAAGAGAACAGGTCAGGACAGTTACGAGCACCCCGCCCCCATTTGTTGGTTGCTTACTTTGCACACTTTTCATTTAATCATCAGCATTTATAAACCAGTCTTAGCCACTTTTATCAGATGAAGGGAGCCACTCAGGAGTGACTGGCTAAAGATTCACCACTTTTCAAGCTGGTAAAAAATGTGGCATGGATTTTTTCCTTTTTAGGGCCGCACACAGCATATGGAAGTTCCCAGGCTAGGGATGGACTTGGAGCTGCAGCTGCCAGCCTATACCATAGCCTCAGCAATGCAGGATCCCTAACCACCAAGTAAGACCAGGGATTGAACCCACGTCCTCATGGATACTAGTCAGGTTCCTTAACCACTGAGCCACGACGGGAATTCCTGTGGGAATCCCACGACGGGATTTCAATCGAGTTACAGCTGACTCCAGAAGACACTCTCTTGGCTCTATGAATCTGCTACAGCCTATAGAAGGAGGAGACAGACAGGAAGGTGATTTCTTAGGGTCAGAGGTAAAGATACACAGGAAAAGTGTGCCTGTAATACTCATGATGCTCATCCCACCCCAAGAGGAGGTAATCTGAGGCAAGATGCAGTGATCTGTGCAGAATATGATGACAAGTCTATCTGAAGTGAAAGTAATCAATTTAGAACCCAAATCAGAAAATACTGCTTTCCAGAGAGCAGGCAGGGGACTGACAGTTCAAAAAGAAACGACGCTGATTTAGTCTTTAACAAAACCGTATGGCCCTGCTTGTAAACCTGAAACTAGATTAATCAGAATCAACTTTAAACATCTATACTGTGAACCTTCAGCATTGCAGTAAATATGCGTGTATGCACGCATGTGGTATGACTTACATAGGTTCACCTACTCAGGCTGACGTTAGACATCAGTCTCATAAAGAAACTCATCCCTCCGTCAATGACAGCTATTACCAGGGTTTATACAAAATGAGACTATGGGGAAGAGATGAGGGCAGGTCTCTGTACTGCTCTGTCATCTGCAGTTTGCAGGCACACAGATGGTCAGTTTGGAAATACCAAATCAGGCCACTTGAGCATTCGACCAGCGGAGGCTCTTCCACTTACCAATTTCACTCCCACTGACAGGCACTAGGAGACTGTGGATCTGTTCCCTTTAACTGAGATCTTTTAACAAGCATTTCAAGCGTTAGTAGACTCTTGCCAAACCAATAAACGTTTCTGAAATCAGGCTTAGTACCTTTTTCTAGAAAATTTTACAGAAAACTTTAAAAATTCAGAAAAGCAAAACGAAAATAAAACGTCTGTCAACATTTTGCTGTACAGCCTTCATCTAGCTATACAGGTAGAATAAATAGAAGGATGGTAGATGGCAAAAAGAGGTATAGGAGTTCCCGTCGTGGCTCAGTGGTTAACGAATCTGACTAGGAACCATGAGGTTGCGGGTTTGATCCCTGGCCTTGCTCAGTGGGTTAAGGATCCGGCGTTGCCGTGAGCTGTGGTATAGGTTGCAGACGTGGCTCGGATCCTGCGTTGCTGTGGCTGTGGTGTAGGCTAGCAGCTACAGCTCCGATTCAACCCCTAGCCTGGGAACCTCCATATGCTGGAGTACGGCCCTAGAAAAGGCAAAAAGAAAAAAAAAATCAGGTATATACAACAATCATTCTCAATGTACTATGTGGTCAAATGCTTTCACTGCATCTATTGATATGATCCCATTATTTTTCTTTTTTTTTTTCTCTTAATGGATTTTATTTCAATTATAGGTGTGCATAAATCATCACAAGTCAGTTTTACAGATTTTGTATCCCAAACCCCCAGTGCATCCCCCCACCCCCCCAGATTGTCTTATTTGAAAAACCAAGGTTTTCCAAAGTCTGTGAGTCATTGTCTGTTCTGTAAGAAGGTTCATTGTGTCTTTTCAGTTTCCACATGTAAGCAGTAGCATTGGGTATTGCTGTCTAATTGTCTGACTGGTTTCACTTTGCATGATAATTTCTAAGTCCATCCATGTTGCTATAAATGTTGGTAATTCGTTCCTTTTAATGGCTGAGTAACATTCCATTGTGTGTATGTACCATATCTTCCCTATCCACTCTTCTGTCGATGGACATTTCGGTTGTTTCCATGACCTGGCTATTGCATAGAGTGCTGCAATGAACACTGGAGTACAGGTGTCTTTTCGGGTCATGGTGTCTGCTGGATAGATGCCCAGGAGTGGGATTGCGGGATCAAATGGTAATTCTATTTTGAGTTTTCTGAGGAATCTCCATACTGTTTTCCACAGTGGCTGCACCAATTTGCATTCCCACCAACAGTGTAATAGGGTTCCTTTTTCTCCACACCCTCTCCAGCACTTATTGTTTGTAGTCTTTTTGATGATGGCCATTCTGGCTGGTGTAAGGTGGTACCTCATAGTGGTTTTGA
>PVHT020000237.1:5099520-5120081 GCA_004024745.2 Catagonus wagneri | reverse complement strand
GAAGTGGAACCAGTCAGACAATTAGACAGCAACACCCAATGCTACCGCTTACATGTGGAAACTAAAGAGACACAATGAACTTCTTTGAAGAACAGACAATGACTCACAGATTTTGGAAAACCTTGGTTTTTCAAATAAGACAATCTGGGGGGTGGGGGGATGCACTGTGGGTTTGGGACGCAAAATCTATCGTATTGACTTATGATCTTTGTACACCTATAACTGAAATAAAATTCATTGTTAATATGAAAAAAAAAAAAGACACAGCTGGCATGCAGAATGCTTTTTTAAATAACTAAATTCAACCATAATGTTAATGTTTTAAAAAAAAAAGTACTTTTAAAATTCATTATTCAAAATTTCAATGACAACCTCAAATTTCTCTTGGTGGTGATGTCAAGTTCTTGATAAAGCAAAAGTTATAGTGAAATAATAATAAATGTATGAATAATCATAAAAAGATTATGAGAAATAAACTATTTTTAAATTCTACTATTAAAAAAAAAAAAAAAAGAATAAGGCTATATTGCCCCAGATTTAGATATTCATGAGTCCTCGGGCCAAATTACCATGATGATATTACTGCTTATTAGAATGTCATTAAACGTCCCCAACAGGCTGATTTTGTTTTAAATAAACAAAAAGAGATTCCGAATCTTTTAGACATGCGGGCTGAAATATTTGCATAAGAAATCATACGCCACCCAAGGTTTGCTTCAAAATAGGATAGAGGGAAAGTTGGGTCATGAAATCAGGGTACATAAGGGTTCACTACATTGCTCTCTCTGCTTGTGTATATGTTTGAAGTTTCCCATTAAAATTTTTAAATGCATTCTTGCCACTAAGTGTTTGCCTACAATAGTCTGTCTGTCTGCTACGTACTCCCCTTCCCCCTTCTGAAAACGCAGGTCCCATCTCCTCCGACTCTCTCTAGCTACTCTATAGCCCACAGGGTTCTCCCCCTCCTCAAAAGTCATCCCCTACTTTGAAATGCACAGAGTAGAAAAGAAGAAAGGTTTAAAATCAATATACTAAGCATCCATGTTGATAAGTTAAAAAATGCCAACAAATCTAAATCAAACAAAATAAGAAGATAATAAATATAGATGAAAATAAATAGAAAACAAGTACACAGTAGAGAAGATTGCCTGAGGCAAAAGTTGGTTCTTTGAAAACGGATAACCCATGGCCTATTGTGACAATAAATATTAAAAGTTAGGGTATATAGGAATTCCCATTGTGGCGCAGTAGAAACGAATCAAACCAGTAACCATGAGGCTGAAGGTTCGATCCCTGGCCTCGCTCAGTGGGTTAAGGATCCGGGGGTGCCCTGAGCTGTTGCATAAGTCGAAGAGGAGGCTCAGATCCTGCGTTGCTATGGATGCAGTGTAGGCCAGCAGCTTTACCTCCAATTAGACCCCTAGCCTGGGAAACTCCATATGCCGCAGATGTGACTCTAAAGAGACAAAAAAAAAAGAAAAAGAATCTATAATTTAAAAATTTTCCACAAAGACAGCACTAGGGCTAGATGACTTTACCAGCAAATTCTGTTAAAACTCTGTGGAAGCAATAATGCTGACCTCAGAACTCTTCCAGGGAATATAAAAAGAGGATTGTTTTATGAGCTAGCATAACCGTGACACCAAAACCTGATAAATACATTTTTTATTGATTTATTTTTTTTTTTAGGGCTGCACCTGCGGCATATGGAAGTTCCCAGGCTAGGCCAATCTACACCATAGCCACAGCAACACTGGATCCGAGCCACATCTGCAAAATTCCCTGCAGCTGCAACTCCAGGTCCTTAACCTACTGAATGAGGCCAGGGATTGAACCCGCATCCTCATGGATACTAGTTGGGTTCTTAACCCGCTAAGCCACAATGGGAACTCCCTGAAAAATACATTTTAAGAAAGTAAAATTATATGTTGACCATTCTCATCGGTATAGACGTAAAATTCCTAAATAAAATATTTGCGAAATGAATACAAATATACATAAAAAGAACAGTATATCACAACCATGTTAAGTTTCCTCTAGGAATGAAAAATAAATCACTATAATTTACTACATTAACAGAAAATAGAATGTTAAAAAAAAAAAGTTCCCATTTTGGCACAGCAGAAACGAATCCAGCTAGTAACCATGAGGTTGCGGGTTTGATCCCTGGCCTCACTCAGTGGGCTAAGGATCCGGTGTTGCTGTGAGCTGTGATGTGGGTCACAGACACAGCTCAGATCCCATGTTGCTGTGGCTGTAGCGCAGGCTGGCGGCTACAGCTCCAATTGGAGACTCCTAGTCTGGGAACCACCATATGCCGTGGCTGCAGCCCTAAAAAGCAAAAAGGAATAATAATAATATGATCACATCAATAGATGCAGAAAAAGCTCTTAGCAAAGTAGAAATAAAATTTCAGATAATGTCTACAGTAAACCTCAGCAAGTATTACATTTAATGGTAAAAAATTAGAAACTTCCTCTTTGAAATCAGGTAGAAAATGAGATTTCCATTAACATCAGTTCTATTTAACATTTCCCTGGAGTTCCTAGACTGTGAAGACAGACAAGAAAAAATATAAAGGATTTAAAAAGAATAAATTAAAGATATGTAGGCTGTTAAGGCTGCTAACAAGGAATGGTGAAGCCCCCTAGATGGGCTGGTTACACCCATAGCCATAGGCATGAAAGTTGCAGGAGAGGGAGCAGTTATTGGAGTTCAGCAAGAGATGTGGCTCTAGGGAAGCACTGCCCAAGGGCTTTGTCCCCTCCAGGCTGGAGGGACCCAAAATAATAAATACCCCTCCACCCTCCGCTCTCTTGCTGGTGCCTCCCAAAGCCTTGGCCCAGTGAAATGCAGTTCTAGGAGGCCAGCTCCTAAAGCACAGAGCTAGGTGGAGTAGAGTGGAAAGAAGATATGGAGGCAAGAACACCCAGCAAGTGGTCTCTGAGGCAGAGGTGGGACACTCGGGTAGAAATTCCCATCTCATCCTTAAAGATGTGAGTCTGGAACTCAAAGAGAGCTCACACAAGACACACCTCCTGCTCTGAGAAGTTAAACTGCAGCTGGAGTGGGGAACGGGCAAAAGACTTTAAGACATAATTGGGTTAAACGATGTGGGTCAGATGAATGATAAGTGCCAAATGAATATAGAAGAGGGGGATAGCAATAAGAACCAGAAACAGGGCAATTTCAGGTCATACATGGAACTTAATCTGCGCCTTCAGGATAGATGGCTTAATTAAACAGAAGGGAGAGGGCAGAACATTCCAGGAAATAAGAACAACATAAGTACAACAATAATCAGAATTTCCTAAGAGCTAATTGTGTGTCAGGCACTGTTCTAAGTACTTTACCTTATATACTACATTTAACCCCCAGAAAAAGCCTATGAGACAGGTACTAGCCTCAGTCCAATTTGACAGAGGAGAGAATTAAGGCTCAGAGAGGTTAAAGAACTTTCCCAAGATTTGGGCACAGAGAGGTTAAGTAATTTGCCTGAGGTGCACAGCTTGTAAATGGCTGAGCCAAAATCTGAATCCAAGGAATCTAGCTTCATGGCTTATGCTCTCAATCACTCTGCTATACTACCTCATACCATGAGAACCACTGTAACAGGCTTGGGAATGAAAATATTTTGGAACAGTAAAAGAGGTTTGCTAAAGCTATGTGGTACCTGCCTTGTTTTAGATAGGCAGTGAGTGGGATTGAAAAATCACTTAAGGATGACAGTGGCGGTGGTGATGATGGTGATTCTGATGACATGATGACAATACAGAGATGATGATGATGATGATGGTGGACTTTTAAAATTCCTACAAGCAGATGACAAGATTCACTATAAAGGAATGAGGTAATTATCCCATTAGTAAAGTTTTAAGAAAAAGAAATAGGGAAAAGTACTGAAGAAGCAAATACTGGTAAGAATCCAGGATGTGCTGATCATATGGTATTTGATTAAAAGAAACTGGCTAAAGACCCAGAAAGAAAAGCAATTCAATTAATAAAATTAGAGAACACTTGTTCTGTCAGATTAGCTTCAAAAATCCTTCTTCGGAGTTCCCATTGTGGCTCAGGGGGTTAAGAACCCGACTAGTATCCATGAGGATGTGGGTTCGATCCTTAGCCCCAACCAGTGGGTTAAGGATCCAGTGTTGACATAAGCTGTGGTATAGGTCGCAGATGCAGCGTGGATCTGGCATTGCTGTGGTTGTGGTGTAGGCCGGCAGCTGTAGCTCTGATTCTACCCCTAGCCTGGGAACCTCCATATGCCATGGGTGCGGCCCTAAAAAGTCCAAAAAAAAGAATATCTTCTTAATTTGCACACACATTCCTTCAGTCAATCTGTAAATCCTAATTAAATTTTTACTATGGATCAGGCTCTATACTAGCTTTAAAATATACAAAGACAAACAAAATGCACACAAGTTCTACCCTACAGGAGCCTAACGTGCAGAATACAAACAAGTAAACAAATAATTATAAAGGAATGAATGCTATTTTTTTATACAGCTAATATTCATTAAGTGCTTACTCTGCAACAGTCACTGTTCTAAGAATACCATGTGGGTTAATTTATTTGAGTTTCATACTGATTTCTATGAAATACTATTAATATTGCCATCTCCAGGTACGAAAATTGAGTCATGAAGAAATGTTTGCCCAAAGTGACCTTGTTAGGAAACGGTAGAGTTCCAGAGGCCAAAATCTTTTTTTTTTTCCTCTTTTTGGAGCTGCACTTGTGGCATATGGAAGGTCCCAGGCTAGGGGTCTAATCGGAGCTACAGCTGCCAGCCTACACCACAGCCACAACAACGTGGGATCCAAGACGTGTCCGCAACCTACACCACAGCTCACGGCAACAGCTCCCTAACCCACGGAGCAAGGCCGGGGATCAAACCTGCATCTTCATGGACACTAGTAAGATTCATTTCCACTGCACCGCAACGGGAACTCCCCAGAGCCCAAAGTCTTTACCTTTGTGCTGTGATGTCCTTAAGTGAACACACACCACCACCACCATCACCAGACACAGTCCTAGAGCAGGAAATGTCTCCTGAAGGAAACGATATCTTAACTGAGGATGAAGAAAAACTCACCAGAGGAGAAAAGGGAAAGTGCTGGAGGAAGAGATACATCCTGAAACGTAGCCTGACTCAGTAACACTGGAGCGAGGATCTTGAGAGATATGAGGCTGGAGGCCCAGAGGCCGGCTTGTGATGATCCTTATAAGCCACACCAGAGTCTGAACAATGGGAAGCCATCTGGGGGTTGTCGGGGTGGGGAGTGGGCAACTGCATGATCAGATTTGTGTTTCAGAAAGATAATGTCCCTACAATGAGGAGAATCAGCTGGAAGGGGGTACACTGGAGGAAAGAAACTAGTTAGGACATTATTTTAACATTGCGCACAAGAAATAAGAGCAAAGGGGACTTGGCGGATGGATGTGGGGGAGGAGGGATGATGACTCAGGGATGACGTCCAGATTCCTGGCTTGAGCATCTAAAATAATAATGGTTATCATTTATTCAGAGGAACTACATGGAAGAACAAGCAACTTGGGGTGAAAAGGGGGGAAGGGAGGATAATGAGATAAATGATGTACAACATTACTAGCCAACCACAATATGCACATGAGATGGTTATTTCTCTCCAAGATTAACAAAGCTGATCATATGAAATATTACACAGGGAAACAGAAGCATTTATAACACATGACTAGTGGAATATAATTGGTATGACCATTTTTGAGATGAATTTATTGATGCCTAATATAGTTGAAAGCCATATCCTTCAGACCAGCAATAACATCTCCAAGTGCCTCATCTAAAGAGATTCTTATACATATACTTGTAGAGGATGTTCATTGGCTCACTGTTACCAATAACAAAAAATTAAAAAGCAGAGATAACTTTACTGTTCTTCAGTATAAAAATGGTTAAGTAACTGGAACTTATTCATACCATGGAACAATCTACATATATTTAAATGAATTAATTACATGTGTACATATTAACATGGATGGATCTCAAAAACACAATTTGACATGATTAAAACAAGCCACAGGGCGCTCCCGATGTGGCTCCGAGATAATGACTACAACTAGTATCCATGAGGTTGCAGGTTCGATCCCTGGCCCCATTCAGTGGGCTAAGGATCCAGCATTGCCATGAGCTGTGGTATAGGCCAGCAGCTGCAGCTCCCATTCAACCCCTAGCTTGGGACCTTCCACATGCTGCAGGTGCAGCCCTTAAAAAAAAAGAAAAAAAAAGAAAAAAAGAAAAGAAAAAGAGATGCCACAATTTGTTTATCCATTTACCAGCTGATGGACATTTCTTGGTTTAGACTATTATAAATAAAGCTGCCATGAACCTTGGAGCAAAGGTCTTTGTGTAAATGTATTTTTTCATTTCTCTTGGGTGAGCAGAATTGGGGGGAATTCTGCTAAGGATATATTTTAAAAAACAGCCTCCTGGGGGCAGAGAGTGTGAGGAAAATCTTAGAGAGCAGGAAGATAAAGAAGGGATTCCTAATTCTCTACATAAATTGACCCATTACTGGGCTCAGTCCCTAATCTGCACATGCTTAGAACTGTGGGGAGACTGTTTCACTCCAAAAGAAAATCTAAAATTTGAGTTAAAAGAAAAAGAATTTATGTTCTAGCCGTCACAGCCATTCACTTTCACAATGTCTGGGAAATATACCAAATCCATATTTGTTTTTTTATCATTTAGAAACATCTTGCCTTACCTGAAATAACCGTTAAAGGACTAGCAAAATGGAAACATTATTAATGTAAAATATGTTTGATAAAACACTTTCATTTCATCATGTGCTTTACATATTTTTGCTGAATCTTGAAGCTGCAAATAAAACTTATTCAATTTGTAGGAGTTCCTGTTGTGGCTCAGTGGTTAATGAATCCAACTAGGAGAACCATGAGGTTGTGGGTTCAATCCCTGGCATCGCTCAGTGGGTTAAGGATCCGGCGTTGCTGTGAGCTATAGTGTAGGTTGCAGACGCGGCTCAAATCCCATTGCTGTGGCTGTGGCGTAGGCCGGCGGCTACAGCTCTTGTTAAAACAGCCCCTAGCCTGGGAACCTCCATATGCCACGGGTGCTGCCCTAGAAAAGGCAAAAGGACAAAAAAAAAAAAAAAAAACTTATTCAATTTTTAGAAAATGTGCTATTGACCAATAACTTAATCAGTACAGTCGATTCTCATTGTCAAGCCAATTGTCTAAACAGAATTCACTTTGACAAAAAGTCTGACTTAATTTTCAGGTCAAATAAATGTGTTAGCATCTGCATTTGATGTAAATTTTCTAAAAACTGAGAAGTAGATTATACAATGTACCTCAGAAGCTCAATTATTAAAACCAATCAAGATTAAAATGTATAAGAACAAATTGAATGAGTTTATACATTTTTATAATGTCATAAAACCAGGAATAAATCTAGATGGTTGTCATCACTTAGTAAAAATTGATAAAAATTACTTATGAGTTAGAATATGATAAAAGCACAGCATTCCTTTAATAATTATATCCATGTATATACTGTTTGTTTTCAGCTTTCAGGAATAACTAAATAAAAAATCTAAAAATCACCTAAAAATTTCTGTAATAGCTCTAATCGGTTTTTTGGAAATAATAACTTAAAAATTGCCTATATATTTAACGAAGAATAAAAGTATACCATAAAAAATAGATCAGTCCAGCAGCTAGCACATAATTTTATTTTTTATTACTAAGAGACAGAAAGTATTAAACATGTTAAAAAATGAAATAAGGTCAGGATTGAAGTTATTTATATATTTCAGGATACAATTTGATAAAATAAGTGTATCAGGATTGGCTAGGTCATGTTGAAGCAACAAAACAACAAAATTGTTATAACTTAAGTAGTCCCCTAGTGGCCTAGTGGTTAAGGATCTGGCATTGTCACTGCTGTGGCATGAGCTCAATTCCTGGTCTGGGAACTTTGGCATGCCACCAAGCATGCCACCCTCCCCTCCAAAAAAAATCATATGACTTAAAACAACAAAGGCTCATTTCTAACCTGAAATATAAGCACACTGTGGCTGGCAGAACTGGACCTGGACCCCAAGGACCCAGGCTGACAGAGCAATGATCCTCTGCAGCAGAGGAAAACGAGAGCTCTAGAGAGCTTCATATGGATAAAGGCAACACTTCACTTCTGCTCATAACTCAGAAATAGTCACATAGCCTCACCCAATTCCAAGATCGTCATGAGGTGACCTCTAACGCCCAGAAAGGGAGTGAATGGGAAATATTTGGTGAACTGTGATTTTCACAATATGCTTTAATTTAACCTTTATTGAACAATATGTGCCAAATCTAAAACAAAATTAATTTGAGTTCTTGCCAAAGTATTCTATTGTAACAGGAAAAAATATGAAGGTGTCTTAAAATAATCCATTTTATTTTATTTTATTTTATTTGTTCTTTTTAGGGCCACATATACGGCATATGTAGGTTCCCAGGCTAGGGGTCAAAATGGAGCTGCAGCGGCCAGCCACAGCCACAGCCACAGCAATGCCAGATCCAAGCTGTGTTTGTGACCTACACCACAGCTCACAGCAACGCCAGATCCTTAACCCACTGAGTAGGGCCAGGGATCAAACCCAAACCCTCATGGATACTAGTTGGATCCATTACCACTGAGCCACAATGGGAACTACAAAATAATCCATTTTATATTTAAAAGAATCAGTGTCACTAACCTCTACACCGTTGGTTGTTCAAAGTCACTTTTCTTTGCAGATAATGACACATCCTACAGGTAAGTACTAAGTATAGCTGGAATAAAAATTACTTATATTTAAATATGTGAAATTTTGGGTTCAATATTTTCTTCAGTGACGGTTTCACTTTGTGTTCACCAGATTCTCCTTCAATAACAACTTTTTTTTAATGTATTTGATATTTACAGATAAGTTTTTTAATGGGACTTTTTCACTGATTCTTCCTTTTTTTTTTTACAATTCACTTCTTAACCACAGAGGATACAAGAGACGTGTTGATGAAAACTACTATCACTCCTATCATTCATACTCACACAGTTTATGCGATTTCAGAAAGTCGCAACACATATCCAAATACCGTATTTCTAACAGCCACACTTCACCATTACCTGGAATATATGCAAGACGGGAAAAGACCGGAAGCCTAAGAAGGGTTTATGATGCCTTGACTGATCATCAAGCTTCACCCAAAACATGCTGATTTGTCCCTTTGTCACCATGGAGGGTTTAACACCCTGGGTGAAGGATATACCTTTCTTTGGTAAAATGAGAAAAGAATGGCACATGCAGAAAGAGGAAAGAACGGAGTTCCCATGGTGGCTCCAGGGGTTAAGAACCTGACATAGAGTCCATGAGGATGCAGGTTTGATCCCTGGCCTCACTCAGTGGGTTAAGGCCCTGGCACTGCTGCCAGCTGCAGCTAGGATCTTTCTACGGCTGTGGTGTAGGCCAGCAGCTGCAATTCCATCTTGACTCCTGGCCCAGGAATGTCCATATGCCACACATGTGGCCATAAAAAGAAAAAAAAAAAAGGAGAGAGAGAAAACAAATAGGAAAGAAGAATCTACACAATGCTAGGAAAGGGTACTTATAGAAACAGCAGATCTGTAAATTAATTTACTCAAAGGAATAGGTATCCATTTATCCTGTGGACTATCACTCCACACAGTAAGAACCTGAATCGATGTGAGCTTTAATTCCTGCTTTAATGGCAAGGATTACCTGCCACAAAGTATAATGAATAATGAATCTGCTTACAGCAGAGGCTGTCCATTTTACCACAACCTAGAGTGAGAAGTATATTTTATATCATGATTCAAAACACATATACATAATATTTCATGAAACAATAATTACCCTCATTATACGTGATGCACTCTGATATTTCCTATTCTACTGTCTTTTAATGCTGTTTTTGACCCACTAAAGTGATTTCACAACCAACTAATAATTCATAGCCCACAATTTTCAAACACTGCGCTACAGAAAACAGAAATATGTACAGAAAACACTATAACAAGTGTCCTTAAGGAAGCTTTAGCTTGGAGTTACAAGTGGGTAAGCCACAGTCTGCAAGTTACTGTCCACAGGAGGTTAAATTTTATTCTGTTACATTAGTTCACCCATCCTAATGTTTAAACTTCCCTATTGGTCAATATCCATTTTTTTAGGCCTGTATCATAGGTTTGCTGTTTCTAACTCTGTGGCAGACAGTAAAATGTCCTCCAAAATTATCAGCCCTCATTCCTGGAACTTGTAAATGCTACTATATATGGGAAAGGGGCCCTTGCAGATATGAATATATTAAGAATCTTGAGATGGAGAGATTATTTTGGATTATCCAAGTGGGCCCTAAATGCAATTACATGTATTCCTATAAAAGTGAGGCAGTAAGAGATCTGACACAGGAGGAGGAGAGGCTATCAGAGAGATAACGAAGATTCTGGCCTTGAAGACTGAAGGGATGTGGCCACAAGTCAATGAATGCCAGCAACCACAGAAGCTGAAAGAGTCAAAGAACTGATTCTACCTTAGAGCCTATGCAAGGAGCCTGGCCCTGCTAACACCTTGATTTTGGTCCAGTAGCACTGATGTTGGACTTCTGATCTCCAGAACCGTCAGAGAATAGAGTTCTGATGTTTTAAGCCACCATGTTCATGGTATTTTGTTACAGCAGGCTCTGGAAACCTGTATGAGACCCATAAAATTGACATAATAAGAGTCAAGGCAGCAACAAGATCCTTCCGTATAGCACAGGGAACTATATCTAGTCACTTCTGATGGATGATGATGGAGGATAATGTGAGAAAAAGAACGTGTGTGTCTGGGACACTATGCTGTATAGCAGGAATTGACGGAACATTGTAAATTAACTATAATAAAGCACTATTCAATAGTATCTCAATAATGTAAAAGTATGAATACAAAGTAGAAATATATAAAAAAATAGTTCTGTCTTATAGAATTAAAAATTTTAAGAGTTCCCATCATGGCTCAGTGGTTAGCCAAGCCAACTAGTGGCCATGAGGATGCAGATTCGATCCCTAACCTTGCTCAGTGGATTAAGGATCCCGCAATGCCATGAACTGTGGTATAGGTCTCAGACACGGCTCAAATCCCACATTGCTGTGGCTGTGGTGTAGGCTGGCAGCTGCAGCCGATTTGATCCCTAGCCTGGGAACCTCCATATGCCAAAGGTGCAGCCCTAAATAGACAAAAGACAAAAACAAATAAATAAAATATTTTTAAAATTAAGAAACAAGGAGTTCTCGTCATGGCTCAGTGGTTAACAAATCCGACTAAGAACCATTAGGTTGCAGGTTTGATCCCTGGCCTTGCTCAGTGGGTTAAGGATACGGTGTTGCCTTGAGCTGTGGTGTAGGCTGCAGATGCAGCTCGGATCCCGCATTGCTGTGGCTGTGGCGAAGGCCGGCAGCAACAGCTCCTGTTAGATCCCTAGCCTGGGAACCTCCATATGCCACAGGTGAGGCTCTAGATAAAGGCAAAAAGACAAAAAAAAAAAATTAAGAAACAAAAATAAATAAAATAAAAAATTTAGTCAAAAATTCTTATTTATTGGAGTTCCCATCGTGGCTCAGTGGTTAATGAATCCGACTAGGAACTATGAGGTTGCGGGTTTGATCCTTGGCCTTGCTCAGTGGGTTAAGGATCCAGTATTGCCATGAGCTGTGGTGTAGGGTGTAGGTCGCAGACGCGGCTCGGATCCCGCGTTGCTGTGGCTGTGGTGAAGGACGGCAGCAACAGCTCCTGTTAGACCTCTAGCCTGGGAACCTTCATATGCCACGGATGTGGCCCTAGATAAGGCAAAAAAAAGACCAAAAAAAAATTCTTATTTATTGTATTCTGCCTAAAGTATTAATTAGTCTTTTGTTGTGAATTCAGCTTCTGAAAACCAGAGCTGAATACAGTACAATATAACAGATGTTAAATAAATGTCAGTTGAGTTAAAAAAACAAAAAAAGAGTCAACGCAAAGTGCCCCAGAGTACACAGCCACTTGTAACTTTCTATACTTTGCTCCCTTAATATTTTAAGGGGGTTATGGTAGCTTACAGAGGTGCACAAAATATTCTGAGAACACACATAATAAATAAGTGAAAAGGGAAAAAAAAAAAGACAGATATGCAAAATGCAGCCAATAACAGGTTTATATATGCTTGCCATGGGCCCACAGCAAATTTTCTTTTAAACTTTCTAATAGCCAACATTCAAATGAAGCCTCCTGTTTACAGGATTCATTGGTTTAAAAATGAATTTTAAAAAACAATTAAATGTTGCTAGATTAAAAAAACAACAGCAACAACAAAACAAAACCAACTCCACAGAAACACAAAAGACAAAGTGAAATTCCTACCCAGGATATTTTTTTGGACTGAGACACTCATTATACTCTGTGTCAACTGCTTAAGCTAGACCCAAGTTAATAAGGCTACTACTTATACCATAGGTTGATAACGTGTCAAAACGAAACTTGATAAAAACAAATTATATAGCATATAGTGATAAGATGTCAAAACATAATAAAAGTCTATAGAAGGGAAGAGGATGTCAACATAATAACCTGTAGGTATATAGCTCACTGCCAACTTGCCTTAATTCCAGGGGTACGTTTTAGAGTATTCATTGACTTAGAAAATAAGCAGTGTTCTCAGATGAACTATTAAGACATTAAACAAATGTTTTATACAATGTCTATGGAATGGGCCTTGCTTGAGAGATTTACTATCAGTGTTCTACCACCTACCCGGCGGACTCTACATAACTACGGAGAAGTCAGATAAATATTCCGTACCGACTTCCTTGAAGAAGCTTCCAGGCCATTGAGGGAGAGAGACACAGAGTGCTTCAGACAGTGGCCCTAATCCAGAAAGGAGTATCAGAAATGGCCTCCTAGAGGTGACACTAAACGACTACCAGAGGGGGAGTAGATTTGAGGGAAGGAGAAGAATGGCACTCCTGGCATGTCAGAAGACTCTTCAGCCCCGAGAGTCAGGAAATGCGCTAGTAACAGGTTAAGGCCTAAGCTGGATGAAAAGAGAAGGAAAACACCAAGAAAGTGGAGGAAGAGATAAAAGAAATGCACTTCACTTTCCACCACACGACACACGCAAACTATCGCCTCACAGCTTTGGGGGGTCTGCGCTACAGGTGCTTCCAGCAAAATTTAGTGAGCACACCCTGCAGGCTCTCCCAGGAAAGCCGGGCTTCCCCCTCTGCTCACCTGAAGGGGCCCGCCTCACTGAACGGGCGCCGGGCGTGACGTTAGGAGTTCCGGGTCGCTCACAAGGCTTCACTCTAGCCGCCAAGTTTCCGTTTCTCTACTGCTCTTCGCCGAAGTCTCGGGCGGAAGCTTAGGGGCGGGCCCAGGGGCGGGACTTCCGGGAAAGGGGCGCGCGGCTGAGGAAGGGCACGTCTAGGTGAGGCTGTTCTTGGCTTTTATGAGGGTCGGTGGTGAACTCTGCGCGATGGCTGTAGAGCTCCTGCGGAGGTCTCCAGCCTTGTAGAGTCGTCCAGAATAGGACGAGTCATTTTCATTAACTGGCTCGGCGGCCTCACAGGTATCACCCAAACAGCTTGGCCTTTTCCAGCATAACTTGAGGAATTTACCAAACGGAGGATGCTAGGGAGGTTTCTTCTCTGCCGCACTTACTGTCTTCCTGATTAGGCAGCGTGCAAGCTTCAGTTCCTCTGCTCATCAGACGGCCTTCTGCACCGTAGCTATGGGGGGAAGGGGAGGTGCAGATTAATTTTGTTATCAGCTTAAGAGAAATATAATAAAATGACATTTAAGAAAAATATTAGCGAAATGCCCTATCGATTCAAACATCAGTTGCCTTCACGTTGTTGCTTCCTTCACAGGCAAGCGTGATCGAAGCAGTTGGAGGGGTTTGGTGATGGTCTGTTGAACTGAATAAAGCTTGACCTATATTCAGAGCCATTCATTTCTGAATGACCCAGTAAAATAATCGATGCCGAACTTTAATAAAGCATTGTGTTTAGATTGTTTTTCTGTGAAACACGTGTGCACCGTGTGTGAATTCCTTGAGGTCTGATGATTATTATTATGGCAGGCACCGTGCCATGAGTTTTGCATGTCAGCCTTACAACGCAGTGAGGCAGTGTACCGTCTTCCTGTAGTAAATGAGAAAACGTAGGCAAAGAATACGTACTACTACGACACGACATGACCCTTAAAGTACAGAGACAAGATTCCAGCCAGCATTTCTACTTCAAGGCTGGCAGTCTCCACTAACCACTGGTATCTGAGAAAGCTCTCTCCCCAGCAATATTTGCACACACACACGTTTCAGTATATACTGTTTTTTTCAGTATATACTTTTAAAGTTCCACGGAATTCACCACACTGAGGATACCCGGGTTAAGAACTCCCGAACATCATCTGCACTTTTCAAAGAAAAAAAGGCAAATTTAATCCAAAGCCAGTTATTAAGCCCGAACCTTTAAATGCTTAAGATCTATCAGAAAGATCAAAGAAACTTGCACTGTCATGTTAAAATAAAAATATGGGAATTTCCTTGTTTCGGCTTAACATGTTTTGCTCCAGCACTTTTGAGTAATTTGTTTTTGCTTAGCCTTTTCAGGTCCAGTTAATTTTTCTTCGTGATACTGTTTTCTTTAAATCACATTTAAAGAAAACTGACATTTTTAAGTGACTATTCTATACCCCTTAGAATGGCTTCATGTGAATAAAAATCGAATTTATTTGCCTTTTACTTTAATGTCTTTAACACAGTCATCTTTTTTTTTTTTAAGATCAAGTTGAAAGACTGTAAAGAGGCATACCAGGATCCTGAAAAGTCCTAGGTAAGGCTTTCCGATTAAAAAAAAAAAAAAAAAATTAGATCTAGGAAAAAGTGACAGTTTGCCAGTCTCAGAACCAATATTTATGGACAGCAGAACTTTTTAGCCGTTTCAGCCTATGTAAAAAAGCTCCTGTGCCATTCTTCAGAGATATATAGGTCTGTGCTTTGTAGGAGACTACAGAGCAGTAATTGGTAACCGTTATAACCATTTTCAGTTTACTTCTATTTAGCAAGTGTTTCTTTGTTTCTAGTAAAGGATTTGGGCTTGGAGAGGTTCCATTGGATCCTCATGAGACCTTATCCTTTATGAGCTAGGTGTCCCAGTAATACACTACATTCCAAGATGGGCGTGGAAATAACTTAGCATCCTGTAATGACTTCAGTGACCACTGTCCTGAGTCCCTTCCTCCTTACTACCTGTCGAGTTACCAAGCTGCTGGTCCCCTCCCCTATGTTTCTCTGGCTGTCAGTATTTGTAAGTGACCTCATTCCAGGTAGGTACAGGTTCAGCTGCAGAAATATGCATCTGCTTTTTTGCATGATTAAGTGAGGACCAGGAATAAGCAAATGTATCTATATAGAACATACAAACACCAAACTTTTGGGTTTTTTTGTTTTTAGGTTTTTTGTTTGTGTATTTTGTTTTGTTTTTAGTATACCATTCACTCAGTCCACTGTCTTATTTCTCATATATCCTTTGTTTTCCAAAAAGGAAGCTCAGGTTTAGAACATGTAATTGTTCAAAAAACCCAGCTAATAATTAGCAGAACCTCAGGAGTCCATGCTGCCTCTTCGTTTAAAAATGAAATGATTTGGGAGTTCCTGTTGTGTCTCAGTGTGTTAAGCCAACATAGCGTCCATGATGATGCGGGTTCAATCACTAGCCTCACTCAGTGGATTACATCATTGCCGCAAGCTGCAGCATAGGTCACAGATGTGGCTTCCATCTGGCATTGCTGGGGCTGTGGCATAGGCCTACCGCTGCAGCTTTGATTCAGTCCCTAGCCCCCATATGCCACAGGTGTGGCAGTAAAAAGGGGGGGGGGGAGTAAAATGATTTGGAATTCAGAACATAGGTTCCTGAAAATATTGGAAAAAATGATAATTCCTAGACCACCTTACAGATAACTGACTGGAAATACTATGCAGTTGTAACAGAAATCTATTCTGATACCATAATAGTAATTAGCAAAGCAAAGAAAATTGATTAAGAAACTGTTTTTTAAATTTTTTTAATGTGCTGTTTGGAAAAAAGATAACCTTAAAAGTAGAAAGAAGAGAGAAGATAATGCACTCAAGGGAACTTTTTGTTGTAGCTTCTGAAGGCAACTTCTGGAAATTTGCCTTTAGAGGTTTATAACACTGACTTGTACGATTTCTCTGTTAATGACTTTTTTTCTCATTGAGGAGATTACAGTCCAGCCCTAGCAGCCACAATCCATCCCCATCCCCATAATGGGGCCAGAGTTAGATAGAAGTGAATCTTGGAACTGAGAGTGCTGAAAGAAGAAAAAGGAAAGAGCAACGCTTGCACAGATCCAGGGTGAGGGTGGGGGCCGGGAGTGGACCTTGGATCTGGCAGTTATCCCATTGCTGGCCTTCAGGTGGCACTATTGGCCCAAGGTTGCTTGCTTGATGTTCAGAATGGTAAATGGTTTTGAGATTGACATTCTGAAATTGGTTTGAGGTCATCCTCTGCCCTTTCAGTGGATCTTGGAATAGATATGAAAAACTCCTTAATTTAAATACTGATTTTAAATTGCCAGAGCAATTTTGAAACTTACTTGGCACCGTTTCTGTTTATATATTTCTTCCATTGGTTTTTCAAGATAGATTTATGCCTCTTTTTTTTCTGTTTGGAGACCAACTCCTTTTCATCCCAGGATACTCTCTTAGTCAGCAAAAACTCTCATTTCACTGCAAAAATTTCACATAAATTAGCATATTCTGCCAACAATCACCCTTACATTTGAACTAAAATGGAATGAGAACTGTACCACCAGCAACATTCTTTTTTTTTTCCTTTTTTTTTTGTTGTTGTTTAGGGCCACATGTATGGCATATGGAGTTCCCGGGCTAGGAGTTGAATCGGAGCTGTAGCTGCCAGCCTGCATCACACCCACAGCAACACCAGATCCTTAACCCACTGAGCGAGGCCAGGGATCAAACCCAAATCCTCATGGATACTACTTGGGTTTGTTACCACTGAGCCACAACAAGAACTCCCTTTTTTTTTTTTTTTAATTGAAGTATAGTTGATATACAGTATTTTATAAGTTACAGGTATACAATATGGTGATTCATAATTTTTAAAGGTTATACTTCATTGGCAGTTATTATAAAGTGTTGGCTGTAGTCCTTGTGAACATTCTTGATTTTTATGTATCAGCTACATAATTTTTGATAAATATTAGCTGTAATTTCTGCATATTACAGATATCATTCTTATACTATTTCTACACCTCCGAAGAAAAAGTTAGTGTTTTCAGCTAACGAAAATGTAGTTTGTTTTCATTAAAGCTGAATATATAAGATGGAAGATAAGACAAGTAACATCACAATTCGTCAGTGCCCTTTATTCAGAAATAAAAGGACTCTTTTGAGCTGTTGAGTTCATTTCTGTAAGACTGCTATCTCTGTTTTTGCAAAATGGCTCTCAGTCTCTAGGCAGAATTCAATCCAGCAGCCTAGAGGCTAAATGACCTCATAACTCATTAGCTGTCTCAGAGCCATCTGGAGCCCTTGAGGAGAACAACATTCAAAGGGCTGATAATAAAGACAACAGCATAATTATTTCTCCACCGTGATTAAACCTTTAGACCGGCAAGCAGTCAGCATGTTTATTCTGCAGACTGCTGAGGTAGGTGTTTTCTGGAGGTATAATAACAACGCTGTGATAGGGTAACTAGTTTCCCTGTCCTCATCTAGCCTACAAATAGGAAAGCTGACTATCAGTAAATAACCTTTGGAATCACAAACCCTTGACTGTAAAAAGGGCATTGCAACAAGGGAGTAATAGTATGTGAACACCAAAGGTAAAAGAGGCAAAAGTAAAGCATGCATGGACTGTGAATGGTTCTCTACCCGAGGCACGTCCTGCCAACAGTGTCAGCTTGTTCACACATGGCTTGCTGTGTTTTCATTTTCCGAAGTATTCATTAGATACTCTGGAAACTTCTTACACTTACACTCACCTGTTGATCTTTCTTCTCATTTTCTGTAGGGACCCTTGCTCCTCGCTGCTCGAGAAATGTCTTCACTTTCAGAATATGCTTTGCGCATGAGTCGTCTGAGCGCTCGGCTGTTTGGTGAAGTTGCCAGGCCTACCGATTCCAAATCCATGAAAGTGGTAAAGCTGTTTAGCGAGCAGCCTTTGGCCAGGAGGAAGGAGACTTATGACTGGTACCCAAACCACAACACGTATTTTGCACTCATGGGGATACTACGTTTTCTTGGCCTCTACAGGTAACGACAAAGAAGCACACAGAGTAACCTGTAAGAGATTTGTCTAGTAGATCAGAAAAGGAAAAAAGCAGCCTTTCTGTCTTTACAGTTTTGTAGTACCAAGATAGTTCACAAGGTACAGCTGGTGGCAGGAAGGAGGCTTTCAGAATATCCAGAATGTGATGATTGTTGTACACCTATAAATGTAATAAAATTCATTAAGTAATTTAAAAGGGAAAATAAAAGAACACATAGGCAGTAAGCTCCTAAAAAAAAAAAAAAAAAAAAATATATATATATATATATATATATATATACACAATGAGTATACCACCCAAAAAAAAAAAAGGAAACATAATTTAATTACATCTAAAATGTGGCTAACATCGACTAGATATTGCGCTACAGAGAGACGTTTAATTAGTCATTATCTAAGAGACCTCAGTGGATGCAGAGGAAAGCTGGTCCAGACGCAGAGGAGATGCTGGTTGGTCTGGTTGGTCACATGCAGAGGCCCTGCCCCGTGGCGCCGGCGTCCTAACTGCTGTGAGGAAGCCTCCTTTCTTTCCTGGTGGCCATTTGGTTGGATTTCTTACTTCTCTTTCCCCCTTTTGCGACATTTTTGCTTGATACTAATGTGGGGTAGACTAATTTGGTCTAAGCAAGCTGCAGTTCACCTTTAAGAGTAATATGTGATTGACATTATAACAGGATGATACTGTGTCACGGTGAGAGTATTGCGCTCTTTCTACCGTGCATTTGTCTGTTTGTGTATGTGCAGGAAGTGGGTGCTTAGGATGATATACTGCTCCAAAGGAAAAAGGCCAAATGCCCCCGTAATCATTTTCTTTAACAAATATCCTAATTACAAACAAATCGTGCTCATTATAAAAGAATTCAAACAGCACGTAACTGTATAAAGTTAAAATGCCTACTTTTTTTTTTCTTGTCTTTTTAGGGCCACACCTTTGGCATATGGAAGTTCCTAGGCTGAATCAGAGCTGTAGCTGCTGGCCTACACCACAGCCACAGCAATGAGGGAACCGAGCCACATCTGCTACCTACAGCACAGCTCACAGCAACGCCAGATTCTTAACCCACTAAGCAAGGCCAAGGATTGAACCTGCATCCTCGTGGATACTAGTCGGGTTCATTATCACTAAGCCACAGTGGGAACTCCTTAATGTAACATGTTTTAATTGGACTTGTTTTAAGAACAATATAGGAGTTCCCATTGTATGTCAGCGGTAACAAACCCAACTAGTATCCATGAGGATTGTGGGTTGGATCCCTGGTCTCACTCTTTAGGTTAAAGGATCTGGTGTTGCCATGAGCTGTGGTGTATGTAGGTCACAGACGCAGATAGTATCTAGCATTGCTTGGCTGTGGTGTAGGCCAGCAGTTACGGCTCCTGTTGAACCCCTAGCCTGGGAATTTCCATATCCTGCAGGTGCGCCCCTAGGAAAAAAAAAAAAAAAAGGAAAAGAAAATTAACTTGGGACTGTTTGCTCTAACATAATAAAATTAATAGTTCATTCCAGACAACTAAAGATTGGTACATTCATTTATCCAACAGACTTTTTTGTGCCTTCTGTGTACAGGCACTTAGAATGGGCACAAAGGGAACGGCAATGAACAGAACAGATATTCTTAGTTAATGTATCAGATATGATAATCCCTGATGTATTTTTGGATTTCTGGAATTGCTTTGAGGATTATCTCCCTTGCCATTAGTCTTGGCTCAGAAAGCCAGAATTAATTTTATTCTTGTCCCAAATAAAGTATCATAGGAAGGCAGATGTCCTGAGTAGAAAATTATAATCCATAACAAAATGAAATTCAGTTAATTTACTTGTTTGCTGCTACTCTCCATTTGTTTGAAAAATAAAGCCTTGACTATCTTTGGAGACAGAGAAAAAATACTTGGCATTTGGTTATCCACGGAAAGGCACAATTATGTCCATGTATGTGGTCGCTAGTTACGGTAAATGGTGCCTCTAACTCAAGGCCTCCTGGGGAGTCCTTGAGGATGAAACTAGACAATCTTCAATACAGAAAATATCACTCAAAGACCTACTCAAAGCTGGGAAGTGAGCATCTTCTCAAAATGAGTGACTCATCCAGTCAAGCAGGGGCCTGGCCTGGCTCCTCTGCAGAGACAAACACCCCTGCCCTTGGAGCTTCCCTTCTGGGTGAGGGGGGTCAGAGATGGGGGGGGTCAGAAATGGTG
>PVHT020000237.1:5060430-5098520 GCA_004024745.2 Catagonus wagneri | reverse complement strand
AGGTAGAGAAGAGGGAGAAGAACATACTAAGCAAGGCAATTGTGTGGTGTGTTACAAAGGTGAATGGGCTACTGGGGAAAAAAAAGAGTAGAGCCGGCTGAGCAGGATCAAGAGTGCTGACTGGGCACTCAGTGGGCGGGGAGAGGATGGGTCACGGTATGAAACAGGACAGTCAGGGTTGGCCTCCTTGAGAAGACGAGGTTTAAGGAGAGACTTGCGGGCAGTGGCTGAGCCAGGTGGGACCTGGGAAGAGCTTTCAAGGAGGAGGCAAGAGCAGAGCAAAGGCCCTGTTGCCTCACGTGTTCCGGCAGCAGCACAGGCTGTGGGGAGGGCAGTGGGACAGGACGCGGATCATGAAGGGTGCTGAGTAAAATGGGGCGCAGATTTGCAGGGTTGTGAGCAAGAGCAACATGATCTGACATATTTCAGAAGAATTACTCTGCTTTTTTTGAGAATGGCTTCTTTGAAGGCAGTCATAGCTCATCCCAAAGAGGTCTGTTGTATTGATCATGTTTGTGAAACGAAGCATCATACCCTATAAACCAATCTATTCTAAAACGGCCTGGGAGTTCCTGTTGTGGCTCAATGGAAAGGAACATGAATAGTATCCATGAAGATGCAGGTTCGATCCCTGGCCTCGCTCAGTGGGTTAAGGATCCGGCATTGCCGTGAGCTGTGGTGTAGGTTGCAGATATGGCTCAGATATGGCGTGGCTGTGGCATAGGCCAGCGACTATAGCTCCGATTCAACCCCTAGCCTGGGAACCTCCATATTGCCGCAGGTGCAGCCCTAAAAAAAAACAAAAAACAAACAAACAAAAACCCAACAACCTAGAGAATTAAAAATTGGGCCCAGCAAACCCCTCTCACATGTAATTACTACACCAGTATCCACACTTTTACAGCTGAGGGGACCAAAGTACAGAGTGGGACGGTCCCTCATCCAAGTCACACAGCTGCTGAACATTAGAGCTGTGATTTGAACCCAGGGTCAGATGGGTTCCAGAGCTTACATATTTAAACCCTATACCATTTGAGGTATACTTGGCCCTTTGTATCCGCAGGTTACATATCTGCAGAGTCAACAACCACAGATCAAGGATACTGGAGGGAAAACTTCTAGAAAGTTCCAAAAAATAAAACTTGAATTTGCCATGCACCTGGCAGCTTATATAGCATTTACACTGTATTAGGTATTATAAGTCACGTAGAGATGATTTAAAGGATATAGGAGGATGTGCGAAGGTTATATGCAAATACCATTTTATATGAGGGACTTGAGCATCAGTGGATTTTGGAAGCTGCAGGAGGATCCTAGAGCCAATCCCCCAGGATACCGAGGGCTGACAGTATTTGAGCTTAGAATGCTGACACTTCTTTTCCTTTTCTCCTCCCCCTCCCCCCTGCCCCATCCACAGCATGCAGAAGTTCCCTGGCCAGGGATCAAAGCCACAGTAGTACCCAGAGCCATTCAGTGACAAGGCCCGAAGAGTACAGTCAGTCTTCAACTTACACCCCATTACGTTACACCCTGGCTGCCTTGATCCCTAGAGGACCTGTCTGTAGAGGACCTGTCCATTGATCTGGCTTCCTTCTGCTTGAGCCTTTCCCCAGCAGCCTAGTTGTATGAATTATCCACAGCCATCAAGGTAGCTTCCTCCAGACCTCTCCGCCTTGTAGTAACTGCCAATCCCTGAGTCTCTTGGGGTCTCGTGTAGCTCTTGAAGCTTATACCCACTTTATGCCCCCTTAAGGGTCTAGTCTTAGTGTCATAGGGAAATTTGGTGCAATTACGAGTGTTGTATCCTAGCTACATAGGTTTACGTGGGCTGTTTGTGGCATTGTTTCTGAGAGAAACTGACTTAGAAATGAACTTTTGGAACACAACCCATCTGTATGTTGGGGGCACCCTGTTCTTTCTGTTCAGGCTAATAAGCATGTGCCCTGTAGAAGTCAACGTTTGATAGCCAGAACCACCTAAGAGAACAGGGCTAGACTGGTGTACCTTTCCAGTCTGGTAAAAATACTGGCTAATTATTTTTTCTTTCTCCTTTCAGAGATGAGCATCAGGACTTTAGGGATGAGCAGCTGCGTCTAAAGAAGCTTCGTGGCAAAGGGAAACCAAGGAAAGGAGAAGGGAAAAGAGCACTGAAAAAGAAATAATGCCGGTCCATCAGGAAAGAAGACGTCTTCCTCGGTGACTGAGAGCAGAAGGAAGCGTATTTACTGTCTCTCCACACACTGGAGGAGTGTGGGTTTTGAAGATGATTTGGAGGAACGCAGTCATCTCCATGTTGAAATCTAATCCAGTTGAATTGAGACTGGTTTCTTGAACACATTCTAATTATGCCAAATTATTCTGGCCTTGGTTCTATAACCTGAGGTTTCCCTTATTCCCCAAATAAATGAGCACATGATTACTGTTGAAGGACTTGTTTGGGAGGGGACGGGAGACTGGGGGAGTGGAGGGGAAAACTCATTAAAGGAACATCCTCATTACTCCCTTCTCACCTCCCCACTTAACCAGCCCTAGACTCTTTCATCTCTCCGGCTGTTCAGCCACTGTCTCCACCACGAAGCTCACAAACTTTATATGCCTCTCCACCTACTCCTTTGAGAATTCTATAAGATAAATGTGCGGGATAAAAGGCTATGCCTGGTAAGAGTACTGAGTATCTGCTGTCTACAAGGTACAAGGTACCAGGGCCCTGGTAATACAGTGGTTGGCAAGAACTAGTCCCTACTAATATTATATAATTACATAACTACAGTTGTGTTACAGGCCACAGAGGAAAACTGCAGACTTCTGTGAGAATGAGAGTGTGGATGGATCAAGGGACTGATCTAGAGGGACAGCAAGAGGCCCAAACCTCATTGGGGAGCTTAAAGAAGGCCTTCCTGAAGAGATGATATTTAGACTGAGCTCTGCAGAATAAGTTAGAGTTAGGCAAAAGCAAAATGCTGGGAAGGTGTCTGAGGCACAGAGAACACCATTTGCAAAACCCTAAGGTAAGAAGAAATTGTCCAGTTAAAGGAGTTGAAAAACCACTAACATGCAGAAGTGATTAACAGCAAATTCAGGACCGAGGTCACCTCCAGAAGGAGAAACAAGGGGATTGAAGAGATTTCATTAACTGTGTCTATTACTTCTCAAGCAGAGTAGTGGATACACAAGTATTTGTTACATTGACTTCAATATTTTTTACACACCTCGAATATTTACTAATAAAAAATTAATTCAAGGAGTTCCTGTTGTGGCTCAACAGTAACAAACCCAACTAGTATCCGTGAGGTATCAGGTTCGATCCCTGGCCTTGCTTAGTGGGTTAAGGATCGAGCATTGCCATGAGCTGTGGTGTAGGTCAGACAGAGCTTGGATCTGGCGTGGCTGTGGCTATGCATAGGCCAGCAGCTGCAGCTACAATTAAACCCCTAGCCTGGGAACTTCCATTCGCTGCAGGTGCCACCCTAAAAAGAAAATTAACTGAAAAGAAAAAAGACTGCTAATTAGTGTGGGTTGGTCATAGTGAAATAGACAAAGGCCAGACTATCAAGAGCTTTGCAAGTTCTGTGGGAAAGCTTGGACTTAACCAGAGATTGGATTGTGTAAGATGTTTTCTCTGTGAGAGATGATTTGTGAACCTCTGGGGAGTTGTTCATTTTATTGTATTCGAGCAGTGAGTTTCCAATGAGGCTGTGAGAGTTTCTCTGATTTTTTTTCCTAAGAATTCTAAAGATCTCTAAAGTACTTAATTTTTATTGTGGCAAAAACAAATTTTACCATCTTAGCTATTGTTAAGTGTACAGTATAGGAAGCTAACTATATGCACATTGTTGTGTTAAAGTACCCTTTTTTTGGCTACACCAATGGTATGTGGAAGTTCCCAGGCCAGGAAATCGAACCTATGCCACAGCAGTGGCAATGCCAGATCCTTAGCCCACTGTGCTACAAGAGAACTCCTAAATAAAGTCCCTTTAAGCCCTGTTTCTGCTTCTGCTCGAGGAGGAAAAAGCAAAGCTACAGGCAGGAGCACGTATAGCAGCTACACAAGCCATCATTTTCTTTCCCTGCAGCATTGAAAGTATTGGCAATAACTGCCCTGTGAATAATTCCCGAAGTAGTAGAAATCCTGCTACATATGTTTAGATAAATGATATTTTTAAAGATGCATAATCCAGATGGTATGGCTAGGGCCAACATTAGAGTTGATGAAAATAAAAATACCTAAAAACGGATGATTTGTATCTGATGGCCATGAGTTCCAGCAGAAGGCTGAGAATCCATTCATGCAGAGCTCTTTCCTGAGCACCTGCCACGTGTCTGACATGCTAATTATTGAGGACACAGATGCACAGCCTTAGTCCCTAAGACTGAATGAGCATGTGTGTGTATTATCAAGTATTAACAAGGTCTTGAGGGGTTGCTCAGAAAAGTGCAGATGCACTCTTACTCTTCGCCAGTCCAGCTGAGCTAAATGAGTAGATGAGCTCCAGGGTATTGGGCTAAGAAACAGTTTGCAGCCTGAACCCAGTCTAGCTAGATGGATGCTCTGAGTTATTTCATCTCCAAGTTTCGAAGAAAGACTGGCTGTAAGAAGAACTGAGGAGCATTGGCTTGACACATTTTTTCCTTTTTTTTTTTTTTTAGGGCCACAACCGTGACATATGGAGCTTCCCAGGCTAGGGGTTCAATTGGAGCTGTAGCCACTGAGCAAGGCCAGGGATCGAACCTGAGTCCTCATGGATACTAGTCAGATTTGTTTCCACTGAGACATGACGGGAGTTCCTAGCTTGACCCTCCAAGGAAAGTAACTGCATTAGATGACCAACAGTTAGCCTGAGTCAGAAAACAAGCCAAGGAAACGTGTTGGTTCAACAATGGTCCCTGAGCCTCCAGGCAGCCTTAGCACTGCTTGATAGGGAAGTTGTAGACAGTTCAGCAGCAGATTAGTGTGTCACTGCTCCATGCTGAAAACCAGAAACTAAAGCTAAAAGGCATTAGAACAGGAGCTGTACCCTAAAACCAACTGATGTAAACACTGTGTGACTCCCAACAGCGTGTACGGAACAGTGGACAGGATGGAAAGCAGAGGGTAACAAGAAAGGGTTGATTCTGGACCCCAGGGAACCAACACGTTTCAGGACACCATCGACCCAAGGTTAAGACAAGAACTAACTGCAACTAGAGGGAAAAAAAAAATCTTTCAACTGTACGTTTAGGCTAGCCAGATTGTATAATTAGATTTCTCTGGTCAAGACCAAAACTGCTTGTTTTCCCTCTAATGTTTAGTGTTGTGTGCCTGGAGGAGTTCGCCCTTGATTTTAATATGCCATAGTAAAAGGAACCTGGGCTTCAGATCCAAGTTATAGGTGTGACAGTTCTTACTGGCTGTGAGACCCTAAGTCACTTACCATCTCTGAACTTCTTTCTGCCTCTAAAATCATGATAATACTTCACCAGATTGATGAAATATTAACATATCTGAAAAGAGCTATGTAAACTGTAAGTCAGTCAAATATTTTTAGTTATTTGACTGACTAGTAGGAATTGCTATGTTTTACTAGCAGATTTTTCCGAGGCAGCGTTGACAAATACCTGCTAAAAATATGAAGTCTGCTACATGTACATGCAGCACGATAGGTTTAGGAAAAAGCAGGTGTGGGATGCATTTTATTGTTTATGTAATCATGGGGTCCAGAAACTCATTTTGTAAAAAAGCACGCACACATAATAATGCCTTTTTTTTATGAAGCACTTCCACAAAAGAATAAGTCAAAACTTAAAATTTCACCCGCTTCACCTCTTTCCTCTTTCCTCACACATTTCTCCCAAAGCTTCTGAGTTTCAGACCGAAGAGAGTTAGAGATAGGAACAAACTTCAGGAGCAACAGACAGAAGGAAAGGTCTTTCAACCTGCCAGTCCTGTCTTCATGACCCTTAAGCACCTCATTTGTAAGTTCAAAAGAAAGTGTTTCTTTAAAAAATAATAATTGAGATAAAATCAGCAAAACAAATAGCAGTACATTCAAAAAGACTTAGGAAGCAAACAGTAAAACCCTAGATACTGAGATGACTGGAAAACCGGTAAAACATTTATGCTGAACTTAAAAAAAGATATTTAAAATGATACAGAGGCAGCAAAACAGAGAGGAGGTCATGAAACTAGAAGGAGGACTGACTAAGAAAACTACTCAGATGCACTTTCTAACCTCACTGAAGATCTGACACAATTAAAGTTCATTATAAAGTAAAACCTAGACTTCAACCAATGTAGATTCTGAATAGTCTTCATTCTACTTAAGGAAATGTGTTTTACCAAACAGGATAGATTCATGTATAGAGACCTTTCTGTATCTATTGCTGCAAATGTAAGCTCCTCATTACTGACAATCAAAATTTGTGCTCAGGAGTTCCCGTAGTGGTGAAGCAGAAACTAATCCGACCATGAGGTGGCAGGTTCGATCCCTGGCCTTGCTCAGTGGGTTAAGGAGCCGGCATTGCCATGAGCTGTGGTGTAGGTCACAGATGTGGCTCAGATCCTGAGTTGCAGTGGCTGTGGTATAGGCCAGCAGCTGTAGCTCCCATTTGACCCCTAGCCTGGGAACGTCCATATGATACAGGTCTAAAAAAAAAAAAACGGATACTGACCATAGGGTGCGGCCCTAAAAAGCAAAAAAAAATGGTGCTCAGTGCAGAATCATCTTCCCAAAAGAGCCTGAAAACTACTGACCCACTGAGTCTAGAATAAAAACAACACTGGACAGAATTGAAGAAGACAAGGTCCTACCCAAGAAGAGCTCCCAGGAGTTCCCTAGCAACTCAGCAGGTTGAGGATTCAGCCTGGTCACTGCTGTGGCTCTGGTTACAGCTGTGGCTCAGGTTTGATCCCTAGCCCAGGAACTTCCAAATGCCATGGGCATGGCCAAATAAATAAAAAAAATAAAAAGTTACAATTCGAGTATTTCAATAAATGTCTACACTGAGGTTTAAATCCAAACCACCTGACTCCAAAGCCTGTACTGCCAGTCACCACACTGTTATAGGTGGGGTAACACAGGCAGAGAGAAAGGGTTACAGCAAATAGCACGTGTGATGACTCAGAAACAATAAAAACTCTGGTTGGCAAAGGCTATAATGGGCCTGGCATCCTCAGAGCCATAACCTGAATGAACCAGTACAAGCCCTTAAGCTCTCTGTGCCTTTATAACATGTCAGCGCAGCACTGATCTGCAGAGTCTGAGGACTACCATCGACAGTTACCATTTGTTCAGATTTTACTGTTAGCTAAGTGCTATGCTTAACTCTTTCTATGAGTTGTTTCACTTAATTCTTGTAATAGCCCCATGAAGTAAATATTACTTTTCCCATTTTATATGTGAGCTGAAGTTTAGAGCTGCAGTTCCCAGCTTAGGCTAAGCATTAGAATCACCTACAGGAGATCCTAAATGACACAATAGGAAAGTTAGAGTTAACTGACATTTTCAGGACGTTATATCCAAAAAAATCAGAATATACATTCTTCTCAAGTGTACATGAAACATCAAGGATTAACCATATACTGGGGTACAAAAGTAACCTCAACAAATTTAAGAGTATAGAAATTATTTTAAGTATCCCTTCTCTGACCACAATGGCATGAAACTAGAAATCAACCACAAGAAATGAGAAAAAACTAACTACGTGGACACTACACAACGTGCTACTAAAAAACCAGTGGGTCAATGAGGAAGTCAAAAAGGAAATTTAAAAATACCTCGAAACAGGAATTCCCATTGTGGTGCAGCAGAAACAAATCTGATTAGGAACCAGGAGGTTGTGGGTTCGATCTCTGCCCATGCTCAGTGGGTTAAGGATCTGGCATTGCCATGAGCTGTGGTGTAGGTCACAGACACGGCTCAGATCTGATGTTGCTGTGGCTGTGGGGCAGGCCTGCAGCTATAGCTCCAATTAGACCCCTACCCTGTTATAGATAGATAGATAGATAGATAGATAGATAGATAGATAGATAGATAGACAGACACACACACAGACAGGTAGATAGATAGATAGATAGATAGATAGATAGATAGATAGATAGATAGACAGACAGACAGACAGATAGATGATAGATAGATAGATAGACAGACAGATAGATAAAATACCTCCAGACAAATGAGAATGAAGACACAACGACTCCAGATCTATGGGATGCCACAAAAACTGTGCTTAGAAAGAAGTTCATAGTGATACAGGCCTTCCTCAAAAAAGAAGAAAAATCTCAGATCGACAGCTTAACCCAGCACCTAAGTGAATTAGAAAAAGAAGAACAAACAAAACCCAAAGTCGGCAGAAGCAAGGAAATCATAAAGATCAGAAAAGAAATCCGTAAAATAGAGATTCAAAAAACAATGAGTTCGCGTTGTGGTGCAGTGGTTAACAACTAGGAACCATGAAGTGCGGGTTTGATCCCTGGCCTTGCTCAGTGGGTTAAGGATCTGGCGTTGCCGTGAGCTGTGGTGTAGGTTGCAGATGTGGCTCCGATCCCAAGTTGCTGTGGCTCTGGCATAGGCTGGAAGCTACAGTTCAGATTAGACCCCTAGCCTGGGAACCTTCATATGCTGTGAGTGCGGCCCTAGAAAAGGCAAAAAGACAAAACAAATAAAAAGAAAAAAGAAAAAATCATTAAAACCAAGGGCTGTTTCTTTGAAAAGGAAAACAAAATTGACAGACTTCTGGCCAGACTCACCAAGAGGAGAGAAAAAACCCAAATAAACAAAATAAATGAAAAAGTAGAGATCTCAATGGATACTGCAGAAATACAAAAAAAACATAAGAGAATACTATGAACAATTATATGCCAACAAATTTGACAACCTAGAAGAAATGGACAACTTTCTAGAGACTTAGAGACTGCCAAAATTGAATCAAGAAAAAACAGATCTACTAAACAGGCTAATCAGTAGAAATGAAATGGAATATGAAATAAAAACACTCCCTACAAACAAAAGTCCAAGGCCAGATGGCTTCACAGGCGAATTCTACCAAACATACAAAGAGGAATTATACACATCCTCCTTAAAATTTTCCAAAAGGTTGAAGAAGATGGAACACTTCCAAAGACATTCTGTGAATCCACCATCGCCCTAATACCAAAACCAGACAAAGATACTACCAAAAAAGAAAACTATACGTGATATCTTTGATGAATACAGATGCAAAAATTCTTAACAAAATTTTAGCCAACCAAATCCAAAAATATATCAAAAAGATCACACACCACGACCAAGTGGGATTCATCCCAGGTTCACAAGGATGATTCAACGTATGCAAATCAACGAATGTCATACAACACATTGCAGAAAAAGCATTTGACAAAGCCCAACATCCATTCATAATAAAAACTCTTACCAAAGTGGGTATAGAGGGAACATACCTTAACATAATCAAAGCCGTTTATGACAAACCCACAGCAAACGTAATACTCAATGGAGAAAAGCTGAAAGCCTTCCCACTAAAATCTGGAACAAGACAAGAATGCCCACTCTCACCACTTTTATTCAACATAGTATTGGAAGTACTAGCCACAGCAATCAGACAAACAAAAGAAATAAAACATATCCGAAGTGGAAGAGAACAGGTAAAACTGTCACTGTATGCAGATGACATGATACTATACGTAGAAAACCCTAAAGACTCAACCCAAAAACTACTCGAACTGATCAACAAATTCATCAAAGTAGCAGGATATAAGATTAACATTCACAAATCAGTCACATTTCTGTATACTAACAATGAAATATTAGAAAAGGGATACAAAATGGAGTTCCCGTTGTGACTCAGTGGTTAACGAATCCAACTAGGACCCATGTGGTTGCGGGTTTGATCCCTGGCCTCGGTCAGTGGGCTAAGGACCTGGCGTTGCCGTGAGCTGTGGTGTAGGTTGCAGAAGCAGCTCGGATCCCGAGTTGCTGTGGCTGTGGCTTAGGCCAGCGGCTACAGCTCTGATTAGACCCCTAGCCTGGGAATCTCCATATGCCGCGGGCGCGGCCCTAGAAAAAGGCAAAAAGACAAAAAAAAAAGAAAGAAAAGAAAAGGGATACAAAAGTACAATACCTTTTAAAATTGCACCCAAAAAAATCAAACACCTGGGAATAAACCTGGCCAAGGAGGCGAAAGACTTATATACTGAAAACTACAAAACATTCATCAAGGAAATTAAAGAGGATTCAAAGAAATGGAAAGATGTTCCATGCTTCCAGGTTGGAAAAATTAATATTATAAAAATGGCCATACTACCCAAAGCAATCTACAGATTCAATGCAATCCCTATCAAATTACCCATGACATTTTTCACAGAACTAGAACAAACCATCCAAAAATTTATATAGAACCATAAAAGACCCAGAATTGCCAAAACAATCCTGAGGAACAAAAACCAAGCAGAAGGTATAACTCTCCCAGATTTCAGGCAATATTACACAGCCACAGTAATCAAGACAGTGTGGTACTGGTACCAAAACAGACATGCAGACCAACGGAACAGAATAGCAAACTCCGAAATAAAGCCAGACACCTATGGTCAATTAATCTTCAACAAAGGAGGCAAGAATACAAAACAGGAAAAAGTCTTTTCAGCAAGTGGGGCTGGGAAAACTGGACAGCTGCATGTAAATCAATGAAATTAGAAAACACCCTTACTAACTCACAGACTTTGGAAAACCTATGGTTTCCAAATGAGACAAATTGGGGGGTGGGGGGGGTGCACTGAGGGTTTGGGATGGAAATGCTATAAAAACTGAGTTGCGATGATTTTTATACACCAATAATTGTAATAAAATTCATTAAGCCTTAAAAAAAAGGAAAGAAAACACCCTCACACCATGCAAAAAAAATAAACTCGGAATAGCTCAAAGACTTAAACGTAAGACAAGACATTATCAAACCCCTAGAAGAGAACATAGGCAAAACATTCTCTGACATCAACCTTACAAATGTGTTCTCAGGTCAGTCTCCCAAGGCATTAGAAATAAAAGCAAAAATAAACCAAGGGGACCTAATCAAACTGACGAGCTTTTGCATGGCAAAGGAAACCAAAAAAAAAAAAAATTTACAGAATGGGAGAAAATAATTTCAAATGATGCAACTGACAAGGGCTTAATCTCTAAAACATACAGACAACTTACACAACTCAACAGCAAAAAGCCAATAACCCAATGGAAAAATGGGTAGTCCTGAATAGACATTTCTCCAAAGAAGATATACAGATGGCCAACAAGCACATGAAAAAATGCTCAATATCACTGATTATTAGAGAAATGCAAATCAAAACTACTATGAGATACCACCACACACCATTCAGAATGGCCATCAATAAGAAGTCCACAAATAACAAACGCTGGAGAGGGTGTGGAGAAAAGGGAACCCTCCTGCACTCTTGGTGGGAATGTGAATTGGTACAACCACTATGGGAAACAGTACGGAGGTACCTTAGAAAACTGTACATAGGAGTTCCCGTCATGGCTCAGTGGTTAATGAATCCGACTGGGAACCATGAGGTTGCGGGTTCGATCCCTGGCCTTGCTCAGTGGGTTAAGGATCCGGCGTTGCCGTGAGCCGTGGTGTAGGTTGCAGAGGCAGCTCGGATTCCGTGTTGCTGTGGCTGTGGCGAAGGCTGGCAACTACAGCTCCTGTTAGACCCCTAGCCTGGGAACCTCCACATGCCGCGTGTGTGGACCTAGATAAGGCAAAAAGACAAATAAAATAAAATAAAATAAAAATTTAGAATGTTAAAAAAAAAAAAGAAAACTGTACATAGAACTACCATATCACACAGGAATCCCACTCTTGGGCATATATCCAGACAAAACTTTCCTTGAAAAAGACACATACACCCGCATGTTCATTGCAGCACTATTCACAATAGCCAAGACATGGAAAGAACCTAAATGTCCATCAACAGAAGAATGGATTAAGAACATGTGCTATATATACACAATGGAATACTACTCAGCTATAAAAAAAAATAATAATAATGCCATTTGCAGCAACATGGATGGAACTAGAGGCTCTCATACTAAGTGAAGTAAGTCAGAAGGAGAAAGACAAACACCATATGATATCACTTTTATCTGCAATCTAATATACGGCACAAATGAACGTATCTACAGTAAAGAAAATCATGAACTTAGAGAACAGACTTGTGGTTGTTGAGGGGGAAGAGGAGGGAGTGGGATGAACTGGGAATTTGGGGTTAATAGATGCAAACTCTTGCCTTTGGAACCAATAAGCAATGAGATCCTGCTGTGTAGCACTGGGAACTATATCTAGTCACTTATGATGAAGCGTGATAATGTGAGAGAAAGGAATGTATATGTGTACGTGTGACTGGGTCACCTTGCTGTACAGTTCTGTAGAAAACTGACAGAACACTGTAAACCAGCTATGATGGAAAAAATAAAAATCATTAAAAAAATTTTTTTAAATAAAAATATAACAGAAAAAAAGAATCACCTGTAGGAGGTTAGAAAAACCCTGTGCCCGGTCCCACTCCAGGCTAATTAATCAAAGTTGGGGTGGGGAGGGAGAAATAACTTAATCACTGTGGTTTTGAAACGCTCCTAAGATGGCTCTACTGTGCAGTCAAGATTAAGAATCATAGGTTTAGGAGTTTCAGTTGTGCTCAGTGGTTAACGAATCCGACTAGCATCCACAAGGATGTGGGTTCGATCCCTGGCCTTGCTCAGTGGGTTAAAGATCAGACGTTGCCGTGAGCTGTGGTGTAGGTCACAGACACAGCTCGGATCCCGCATTGCTGTGGCTGTGGTGTAGGCCGGCAGCTGTAGTTCCGATTCGAGCCCTAGCCTGGGGACCTCCATATTCTGCCAGTGTGGCCCTAAAGAGAAAAAAAAAAAAAAAAAAGAATCATGGGTAGTGTATTCCTCAAACTCTAGTGTTCAGTAGTATCATCTGGAGGGCTTGTGGAACACAGCTAGGCCCCCAGCCCTGAGCATCTTGTTCAGTAGGCCTCCCCAGGGCCAACGAGCTTGCATTTGTAATGCCCCCAAGTGCCTGATGCTGCCCATCTGGGAACATACTTTGACACCTATTAATTTAAAGTCATTTGGCCAAGGTCCCTCAGCTGGCAAACTATTGTGGCTCTACCTCTCTAGTGAAATTTCCTAGCCACCCTGGAGCTTCTTCCCAACCGAAAAAGAACAAATCTTAGGAACATGACAGCAGTAAAAGAAGGTATCAAAGGTAAGGAGAAAGTTTTAGTTCATATGAAGAAAGTTCATGAAACTACTGAATATTGTGAAAGAAAAACTGAATAAATGCAGAGCAGGGAGATCCTACTGTAGCACAGTGGGTAAAGGACCAGGCATTGCCATAGCTGTGGTGTAGATCACAGCTGCAGCTCAGATTCAGTCCCTGGCCCAGAAAATTCCACATGCCACAAGTATGGCTAAGAAAAAAACAAAAACAAAAACAGTGATCCCATATGAATGGGAAGATTACATATTATTAAGATGTTAATTGTTTAGATTTAAATTTTATAATTTATAATTTCTATCAAAATTTCAATGCACATTTCTTGGGTTTGATAAAAGGATTTAAAATTTCAAAATCCGTTTGGAAGAAAAAATAGGAGAGAATACAAAAGAAATTCTGAAAAGGAAGAATAATGTGGGGACCTATATCGGATGTTGAAACGTCATTTAAGTTATTTTTTAAAAAACTGATAGTCATACAAGAATAAATCACTGGAAAAGAGATAACCCAGAAACAGTTTCTATAATGTATAAGATTTAACATATAATAAAGGATGCTTCATAAATTAGTTAATAAATGGTGTTGGGACAATTAATTGGCAATTGCGTGGAAGAAAAACTGTTTAGGTCATCACGTCATATCATACACCAAATAAATTTTGGATGGGTCAGTAATTAAACATCAAGCGGAAAAAAAAACATTTAAAAAGGAAAGGGTGGGAGTTCCTGCTGTGGCTCAGCAGTAACGAACCTGACTAGTATCCACGAGGACTTGGGTTCGATCCCTGGCCTCCCTCAGTGGGTCAAGGATCTGGAGTTGCCATGAGCTGCGGTATAGGTCACAGATGCAGCTTGGGTCTGGCGTTGCTGTGGCTGTGGTGTAGCCCAGCAGCTACGGCTCTGATTCGACCTCTAGGCTGGGAACCTCCACATGCTGCAGGTGCGGCCCTAAAAAGACAAAAAAATAAATAAAAAGGAAACTGTAAGGGAATAGAACTGAATCATTAGCTAAACTTGGACAGGAAGTTATGTTTTTAACTTCAACATAATTCAAGCAGCCCCATAGTAAAAGGAAGCAGATTAAAAACAAGTTCTTAAGAAAATTGATACCAAAAAATATTTATGGCAAACAACACAAATAGAGTTGTTTTGTTTTGTTTTGTTTTTGCTTTTTAGGGCTGCACCCGCAGCATATGGAGGTTCCCAGTCGAATCAGAGCAACAACTGCCAGCCTACACCACAGCCATAGCAACACCAGATCCGAGTCGCGTCTGCTACCTACACCACAGCTCATGGCAATGCCAGATGCTCAACCCACTGATCGAGGAGAGGGATTGAACTGGCTTCCTCATGGTTCCTAGTCGTGTTCGTTAACAACTGAGCCATGAAGGGAACTCCCTAGAGTACTTTTTAAAGTTATACAAAGAGCTCATACAATTTTATGAGAAAAATATTCAAATAACGATTCGAATCAGCCCCCTTGGTGTTGGAGCTGCAGCCTGGGGGGGGTGCTCTCTGTGAGCCCCCAGTGCAGCCAGAGCCCCTAAGTTCCAAGGACAGAGCTAACAGTCCCACTGTCAGAAACTAAGGAAACAGGGAAACGTTCTCTAGTGAGGAAGGGATTAGCAGGCCTAACAGGTTTGGCTCTTTCTATCACACTTGATTCTTCTGGTTCTGTTTCCTGGGATTTTGTGGCAGCCAAGTGAAAATTAGAAGAGGATCCAGGAGGCTTTGCCTGAATGAGACAGATGTATTTGTGTGGTTTGAGGGCAGAGGCAGGAGGAAGAAGAGACTGTACATTTTAAGAGGGACCGCTGTTAGGGGACAAAAGTTTTCCAGTTATCCGTCTTCCAGTTGAGTGTGCATTTTACCTATTCTGACAACAAATACTGGCTGCTGAGTCTGAACTTGAGCTCTGACAGGAAATGAGTTGTGAACCCTTGGTCAGTAGGTGGTACTGACCCAGAATGAAGTCTGACCAGAGTAACTCTTCTGACAGGTGGTATAGAGAAGGCAAGGGCTAGGTCACTCATGAGGGCAGTGCGCAGGGAATGCCAAAGGCCTTGGGCAGAGTACAAAGCCCACACATGGAGGCAGGAAGTCAGGGGCAATGTGACCCCCTGAGAGAGAGGAGCAGCACCTGCTGTCTGGGTGGAGAAATCGAAAGTGGATACAACCTGTTGGGCTTTGAGTAAAGTATTAGCTCACATATGCCTGATTTTTATACAACCTTTTAGAAATACATTGAGAATGTAAAAATTGGGCTTTGTCTATTCTGCTTTTCTTTCCTTTGGACCTCTGCCCTTTTTGAGCCTTTGCTCTTAGCTCTTGGTGGGAGGCCAGTGGGAGGAAAACCATGACTTCCGTTTAAGGCCTGCCCTTGTCAGGCACATGACTCCACGACGGCCTGACACGCAGAGGATGGGCTCGGCCGTCCAGCACAGAACCATCTTTGATGCTTGTCTAAACCAGCTGGCTGGGACGCAGCCCAGCATCTGCATCTCCAACAAGTGCTTCCAGGTGATTAACATGCACTCTAAAGCAGGAGAATCACTGTATTAGGAATTCTGGCAGAACCAAAATTGAAAGAGATAAACCCTGGTTTCAAAACATTTACTTAGTGAGCCACGAGATGCAGGACTCCGGATGACCTCGTGCTTGGGAATGGCCCAAAGATGTCTTGAATCAACTTAGAATAGTCAGGTCCTCATCACCAACCCCCTTCAGCCTCTGATTTTTTTTTTTTCCCCTTTCCAACATGCTCACATGTCTGATTTCTTAGTGAGACTTTGGTGTTAATAACTGCTTATCATTCTAGTTATGATCTTGTCTCTGCAGTGGTCTCTGTGGGAACATATTCACGGATGCAGAGGCGAGTTCCCGTAGAAACAAATCTGATTAGTATCCATGAGGATGAAGGTTCCATCCCTTTCCTCACTCAGTGGGTTGGGAATCAGGCATTGCTGTGAGCTGTGGTGCAGGTTGCAGACACAGCTCGGATCCCATGTTGCTGTGGCTGTGGTGTAGGCCGGCAGCTGCAGCTCCAATTTGACCCCTAGCCTGGTGACTTCCATATGCTGTGTGTGTGGCCCTAAAAAGACAAAAAAAAAAAAGAAAAGGATGCAGAGGTAGTAAGGCCCTCCAGCCATGTGGTCTGTTGCAAACTATGTGTGCAGGTTATACGGTTCATCATGGAAAGGAAGACATGACTAGCCTTATCATTCTTGTGAAAAATAATCACTTGATCTTTCCTCCTCCTTCATTAGTCTTGTGAAGTCCCCCCCCCCCGACATTTCACACCAGCATTTTTTTTTTTTTGGTCTTTTTGTCTTTTTAGAGCCACACCTGTGGCATATGGAGGTTCCCAGCCTAGAGTTTGAATCAGAGCTGTAGCCACCGGCTTATGCCACAGCCACAGCAACTCAGGATCCGAGCCAGGTATGTGACCTACACCACACCACAGCAACACTGGATCCCTGACCCACTGAGCGAGGCCAGGGACTGAACCCGCAACCTCATGGTTCCTAGTCGGATTCGTTTCCACTGTGCCACGACGGGAACTCCTCACACCAGCATTAATAGGAGGGCAGATGAAAGTGAAGAAAAGCTCAGTGATCTCATTCGGAGATCATGGTCTGGCTTTAGCACAGCAGGTGTGCCCTCCAGGATTCTGTTTGCCCCCATCTCCAAGCCACTCATTGGAGCCAGCTCCCCAAGCAGGGCAAGGTGACTGGGTGATGCAGGGAAAACAGAAATAAAAGAAAATTAGTCCAGATCATCCACTCAACTAAGCCCACCCCAAAACATGGTTTATTGTCAAATGTTCTGCAAAACATAAGTATCATTTATATAATCAAAAAAAAAAGTTTTCTTTAGGAGGAATGTCGTCATGAATTCAAAACAGAGCATCCCAATTTTTTGGGGGCACACCCACAGCCACGTGGGAGTTCTCAGGCCACAAATCGAATCTGCACCACAGAGATAAGCCAAGCTGCTGTGGTGACAACACCAGATTCTTAGCCCTCTCACCTCTAGAGAACTCCCTTGCACATCCCAGTCGATGCATCTATTTTCTCACCACAAATGAAGCCCTTGAAAAAGCATCATCGAAATAACTCAAAATGGCAATCTGGGTTATGTTTTTCTAATTGTTATTATTCTGCAGGAGCACCAGACAATTTAAAAGTAGTGCAAGGCGCACATGTCCTGCTTTCCTTTCCACCTCCCACCACAGGCCCTCAGACTCAGGAGTTCTCCAGCAACTGCGCCGGCCTGCCTGAACTTTGCCCTTACCTTTACCTCAGTGTTTGCTCCCACCTCCCCTGAACACATGACCTCTAGGGTGAGTCACTCTTGCCTTACTGGCTAGTTCAGCTACAATGCAGAGTCTGTTTCTGAAATGCTACAGCCTCAGAAAGAAAGAGGCTTCTAATACTTTTTATTAACTTGTTCACGGCTCCCCTGTGCTCTCCATCCTGCTCTTGGGTTGTACGAACTAGCAGGCAGGCCCAGCTGAAGCAGACATTTTACAGTGTTAGAGCATTTTTACTCAAAGCGTGGTGTGTGAACCCCCTGGGAGCTTGTAAGAAATGCAGAATTGCAAGCTCAGCCGGACCTTCTGGACCAGGATCTGTATGTTAATAAGAGCCCCAGGTTGTTTGTATGCACTGCTTGGATTTGTATTATCCTTCAGTCCTTAGAAGTCACAGGTGTACCAGGAATCCAAAGGCAGCCTTTCTGCCTTTACTTAGACAATTATTATTCTCTGGGCCTGGAAATACCTTCCATCACAGCTAATCAACCTGGCAAACTCCTTCAAGGCCCAGCCCAAAGATCACATCTCCCTAACCTTCCTGATACCCTGAGTCAAAACTAATCACGCCTGTTGTGGCTCAACGGTAATGAAACCTGACTAGTATCCACGGGGATGCGGGTTCGATCCCTGGCCTCGCTCAGTGTATTAAGGATCTGGTGTTGCCGTGAGGTGTGGCATTGGTCGCAGACGCGGCTCAGATCCCATGTTGCTGTGACTGTGGTGTAGGCCAGAGCTGCAGCTCCATTTCGACCCCTGGCCTGGAAACTTCCATATGCCATGGGTGTGGTCCTAAAAAAAGGCAAAAAGAAAAACCCTAATCATTCCCTCTTCTGTGCTCCCTTGATACTTTACATCTATATCCCGTATATACCAGTATTATAGAGTCTTCACATCACAATATAACTATATGCTCACATGTCTGGGCCCCCCACAAGAATGTCTGTTATTCGAGGGCAAAGAGCATGCCTTATTCATCTCTGTTCCGGCACCCAACCCTGGACTTGGAACAGAGGCTCAATAAATGTTACATGAAAACTACTTTTTGATCTTTCCTTTCACTGTTTTAGAGTCATGTCATAGTAAACCTTATGCTACTCAAAGACTTTCATGTGGTAACCGTCTTAGCCTTTAAAAAACTGTTCTTATATCTATCTTTAATTTTCTAATTTATAGCATGATTCAAAAACATTTCCCTTGGCCTAGAAATCATCTCTGAGCCTACATTTCATTGGAATAACTATTTCTGTCCCCTTGTACGCGTCCTTCCCCCACAATATATTTGTTGCTGATAAAAGTCCAGCTTATAGGAGTTCCCGTAATGGCGCAGCAGAAACGAATCCCACTAGGAACCATGAGGTTGCGGGTTCAATCCTTGGTCTTGCTCAGTGGGTTAAGGATCCAGAGTTGCCGTGAGCTGTGGTGTAGGTCGGCTGTGGTGTAGGTCGCAGACACGGCTCTAATCTGGCATTGCTGTGGCTCTGGCTTAGGCCGGCGGCTACAGCTCCGGTTGGACCCCTAGCCTGGGAGCCTCCATACGCTGCAGGTGTGGCCCTAAAAAGACAAAAAAATAAAAAAATAAAAGGCCAGCTTATAGAGCAGATTGGGGGGTACAATTAAAGGAATTATTATATATATTCATTTATATTAATTTGTCTTGAGGCCGCTAATATCTTCTTTTTTTCCCCAGTATTTTCACTTTCATTTTTTTCTTCCATTGCTTAATGAATTTTATTACAATTATAGGTGTGCAAAAATCATCACAACTCAATCTGACAGCATTTCTGTCCCAAACCCTCAGTGCATCCCCCCACCGCCCAGATCGACTTATTTGGAAACCATAGGTTTTCCAAAGGAGGCCGCTAATATCTTCTTATAGGTAGTCAACTGATATTACCGAATTGATTGTGAGTGAAAGGTGAAAAAACAGTAACAGAGTTCCCGTTGTGGCTCAGTAGAAATGAATCCGACTAGGATTCATGAGGATACAGGTTCAATTCCTGGCCTTGCTCAGTGGGTTAGGGATCCGGCATTGCCATAAGTTGTGGTGTAGGTCACAGATACAGCTTGGATCCCAAGTTGCTGTGGCTGTGGCGGAGGCTGGCAGCTGCAGCTCCAGATTCGACCCCTAGCCAAGGAACTTCCATATGCCGCAGGTGTGGCCCTAAAAAGACAAGGAAAATAAAGGAAAACAGTAATGAGAAGAAAAAGTAGAAGATAAGTTGTGATCCAAGAGTCACAGTAATTAATAGCTGTATTCTTAAAACAAACACACCAGAAAACATACAGGTAATTGTGGGGTGCTTACAGAGCTGGCATAACCCCTCAGGTTAACAATGAACCCTTGAGAGACTATATGCAGTCATGTACCAGCCTGCATGAGATAACACACAGTCAGAGACGTTCACTGGGAATACACAAGAGGCAACTATCACTGTTCCATGCTGGTCAGTGATGCACAGCCATAAGCAGCTCATGGTCCCTAGGACTCATCCAAATAACCCCAAAATTAGTCTTAGTCATTGTTCGCATTTATTCTGAATTTATGTTTCTGACAGTGGTATTTAAGAGACACTATTTAGGTAAGTTCTGCTTTCTAGAGTGACCCTTGCAATATTTATCAAGAGATTAAATATGAATATCCTTTGACTCAGGAATTCCATACGACAGCAGCGTAGGAATACAGACACAAATGCACACAAATATCCAGTCAGGTTTTAGAGGAAAATATCTACATGTTTGTCAATAGGAAACTTAGTAAGTTGTACTATACATCCATACCCTAGATATTAAACAACAAGCTTTTAAAAAATCTAATAAAAATAAATAAATAATTAAAAAATAAAAAATCAAATAGCAGAGCATTCTATTAAAGTATTAGAGCATGACCCTACTTAAAAATTATGTGTAGGAACACTTACAGACATGTACATACACATCTATTTCTATATGCATAGCGTATGTTTATAAGCCTACCCACCAAACTATTCGCTGTGATTATGTCTGAGGAAAGGGATTAAAAGAAGAATAAGAAATCACTTTCCCTTTTATAGCATAGATAGATAGATGATAGATAGATTTGAATTGTTCCCATTTTTTTGTTTGTTTGTTTTGTTTTTTAGGGCCGCACCTGAGGCATATGGAAGTTTCCAGGCTAGAGGTCAAATTGTAGCTGCAGCTGCCAGCCACAGCCACAGCCACTGCCATGCCAGATCCAAGCCACATCTATAACCTATACCATAGCTCACAGCAATGCCAGACTCCTTAACCCACTGAGCAGGGCCAGGGATGGAACCCACGTGGTCATAGATACTAGTCAGGTTCCTTTCTGCTGAGCCACAGTGGGAACGCCTAATTTTTTTAAACTTAATTTTTGTCAAAATTTCAGCTTTATACTCTTGCAAAAATAATGCAAAGAATTACTTTGTAGGAGTTCCCATTGTGTCTCAGTGGGTTAAGGACCCGATGTTGTCTCCGTGAGGATGTGGGGTTTAGATCCCTGACTTGCTCAGTGGGTTAAGGATCTGGCATTGCTGCAAGCTGCAGTGTAGGTCACCTCTCTTTCTTTGAAGCATCCTTACTTTCTGACACAAGGCAAATTAGAAAATGAACTTTTAAAAATGTGGATTTAGTTTGACCTTCATTTTATTTCTTGGAATTTAGTCTAAGGTATATAATGAAGTATGTTTGCAAAAATTTAGCTACAGCGATAACCGTTACATCACTGTTTATAATGACAATAACTTAGAAACTACCCAAATGCCCAATAATGTTTTAGTGAATAAAATATATCAATGTAACAGAACACACAGGAGTGGAAGAGTTTAGTGATTAAGAACAGATTCTAAATCCAAGCAAACTAAGTTTGAATCCAAACTCTACCAATTATTTTATGTGTTATATCAGGTAAGTTATTTATTTTCCATAAGCTTCAGTTTCCTATGTGTACCATGAAAACAATAATAGTATGTTCTTCATAGGCCAGCCATAAAATTAAATTTAATGTATGTAAAGCACTTGGAACTGTGCCTGGCATATAATAAGTATAAGGTCAGTGTTAGCTGTTATTATGAATATTATATCCTATCATTAAAAATTATATAGAAAAAAGTATGTATTGGAAATATGCCAAAAAGTTAACAGTGTTTACTCCTGGGTGATGACATTGTAAATGAGTCTTATAATCTCGCTTCTTTGACTTTTCTGACTTTTCCACAATAAACATCCATGGCTTATATAATTAAAATGTTTTAAAGAGTAAATAAATAAACGCTACTCGAGCAACGGAAAAAAAAGTATTTTGGAGTTCCCGTCGTGGCTCAGTGGAAACAAATCTAATTAGCATCCATGAGGATGTAGGTTCGATCCCTGGCCTTGCTTAGTGGGTTAAGGATCCCGCATTGCCATGAGCTGTGGTGTAGGTCACAGACATGGCTCAGATCTGGTGTTGCTGTGGCTGTGGTGTAGGCCAGTGGCTACAGCTCCGAATCGACCCTAGCTTGGGAACCTCCATATGCCATGGGTGTAGCTCTAAAAGGACAAAAAAAAAGAAAAAAGGAAAAAAGTAATTTTCCTTCAAAGGGCACAAAAGCAACAACTTAACAATCAATGCTGTCTGACTATAGGTTCAGTGGAAACAACCTGGTGATTACTAGACTATAACATCTTTATGTATATGGTAATTGCCTTATTAATTATATATAAATATAATTTAAATATAAATTTCAGAGACTTTAAAATTACATTTGTTTCTCTTTTTAGTTTTACTCAATCAGAAAGCTAACATTTCTTTTGATATTTTTCCTGTAATTAGGCAATGTGCCACCAGGTGGAGGTAGTGCCTCAGTCATGGCTGACTTTTTTTTAACAAGGATTTTACCATAGGTCAGTGTTCTTTTTTCTTTAAGGAAGGTGTTCTAATATATTGCAATACGTATGGTTTTACTCTTTTCTCTGTTTTAATTCTTTATTAAAATACTTGCACTTAAATGCAGTATATATTTCTTATATACCAAAATAAACAAAACAAAAGGTTAAAAAAAAAGCTCAGAAAATTCAGAGTATAGTCACGCTGCTTAGGCAATTAGAGTAACTTAAAGGAATGATATTTGTCTGTCCTTCTAGTATTCCTAATCAACTAGAAAGTTCCAGGCTACTTACTGTGACTCTCCTGAAATGTGTTTTTCATATGGCTAAACTCCTTGTAAGTAATAAGTTTGTCCTAATTGCAGGATTTTTTTTAAAAATCCAAGTTTTAGAGCTGGCAGTGACCTTGAAAATTTAGTTAAAGCCTCCATATTGCAGCTGAAGAAACGGACATGTCAAGAGGTAGGTGTTTTGCCCAGGATCCCTTGGAAATGCAGAACTAGATCCCAGGTTACAGGACTCTAGGCAAGTGTGCTCAAACAGGGCACAAATATCAGTTTGTGAAATCTGTGGTCACTTTATAAGGTTGGGTTTACCAAGCCAGTTCTTTACAAACCGAGTAGTTCCTCTTAGTCACTATGTTTACAGATCAGATAGGTTAAAAGATAAATTCTCCTTTGTAACTTTCTTTTCTTTTTCTTTTTTTTTTTGTCTTTTTGTCTTTTTTAGGGCTGCACCGAGGCATATGGAGGTTCCCAGGCTAGGGGTCCAATCAGAGCTGTAGCTGCCGGCCTACACCACAGCCATAGCATTGCTGGATCCGAGCCACCTCTGCACCTCTGCGACCTACACCACAGCTCATGGCAACGCGGGATCCTTAACCCATTGAGTGAGGCCAGGGATTGAACCTGCGTCCTCATGGATGCTAGTCGGGTTTGTTAACCGCTGAGCCACGACAAGAACTCCCCTTTGTAACTCATACCAGCCACTTAGGCTTTGTCCAAGTGAGAATGATCATGAGGACTAACTGCAACTAAAAATTAAACGTGCTAGCTGAATTGATCATCAAAACAAACACTTAAATAACCCACAATGGTAAAATGAAAATAAGCATGTTCAAAGTATACATAAAATGTATGAACTACAAATATCAACTCATGGACTTGGAGAACAGACTTGCGGTTGCCAAGAGGGAAGGGGAGGGAATGGGATGAACTGGGAGTTTGGGATTAGTAGATACAAACTATTGCATTTGGAGTGGATAAGTGCTTAAAGGAGATCCTGCTGTACAGCACAGGGATCTATATCCAGTCACTTGTCATGGAACAAGATGGAGGATAATGTGAGACAAAGAATATACATATATGTATATATGTATGACTGGGTCACATTGCTATACAGCAGAAATTGACAGAACACTGTAAATCAACCCTAAAAGAAAAAAATAAAATCTTAAAAAAAAAAAAGAGCTGCAAATATCTGCCTTTCTTACACTGAGCTTCAAATTGTATGGATGCGTAATCTAATTCTGATATTCCCTATTTCAATTCAAAAAGGGAACAACTTCCTCTCACTTAGGCTCCACATCTCCCTGCAGAGCTCCCGTTCTGTTTCCCGACACTCCCTTTTTACATTTACCCACCATTTCTACTTAAGATGGGGAGACATGGAGAGAGTCCCAGGCATCTTTCCCCCAGTCTCCTAGCTCTCTTGTTTCTCTCAGTTCATTTTGAAAATGAGGAACCATGCGTTCTGCAACCCACAGCTATCTGTTAGTCTTAGGAAAGGTCTTAGGTCATGATTCCTTGAATCCACGACTACTTCAAATTTATTCTAGAAAGTCAGAAAAAGAAAAGAATGGAAAACATGGAGTTCCCATTGTGGCTCAGCGGTAATGAACCCGACTAGTACCCATGAGGATGCAGATTATCCCTGGCATCACTCAGTGGGTTAAGCATCCAGTGTTACTGAGAGTTGTGGTGTAAGTCATAGATGTAGCTTGGATCCTGCATTGCTATAGCTGTGGTGCAGACCAACAACAGCAGCTTTGACCCCTAGCCTGGGAACTTTTTTATGCCACGGGTGCAGCCGTAAAGAGGAAAAAAAAAAAAAGAATGGAAAACATGAAAATCCATCTTTCTAGACAAGCCTTCCCAGTCACTCCTACTCAATAATCAGCAGCTCATTGCTATTCACAGGTGTTTCTTTCAAATACTCTTATTGAAGTTTGCGGTCCAATGGGCTGCCAATAGAGGCCAGATTTACCTTCTTAATGTGTCATTCCTTTTGCTTTCTTTGAGCCTATATATCCTCAGACTCTGGGGGTGTGTAAGTGTTTTGCATTTAAAATAGCTTATGGAGGAGTTCCTACTGTGGTTCAGTGGGTTAAGAACCCAACTAGCCCATGATGATCCGGTATTCAATCCCTGGCTTCACTCTGTAGGTTAAGGATCCAGAACTGCTGTGAGCTGTGGTGTAGGTTGCAGACATGGCAAGGATCTGGCATTGCTTTGGCTGTGGTGTAGGCTGACAGCTGCAGCTCCTATTCAACCCCTAGCCTGGGAAATTCCATATGTTGTGGGTATGGCTCTAAAAAGAAAAAATATATATAGCTTATGAATATACAAGAAAAGAGAAGGAAATTTTTCTTAATCTCTGGACTGGAGATAAGTGTCTAAGTTAAAAGTGAAAGAAAATAAAAGATTAAAAGTTGAGGTGCATCATATATTTAAAGACATAGATATAGATAGGTTTGAAATATAAGCAATCACTTGAGGTAAATACTGAAACAAGTATTATGGAGTTCCCTGATAGTTCGGTGGGTTAAGGATCCAGTGTTGTCAGTGCAGTGGCTTGGGTCACTGCTGTGGTGTGGGTTCTCTGGCCCAGGAATTTTCACATGCCATGGGCATGGCCATTGAAAAGCCTCAAATATTAGAGACTAAGGGTTAAATGAACTTATATGAATGAGTAAAAAATACCCTCTAAATTCTCAATAGACAATGGACCAAAGAATATGAATAGACAACACATGTGCAATTGGATGATAAACATTTGGTAAAATGATTAAATTCACTAAAATCAAACAACTGAGCATTGAAACTGTAAATACATGGTATCTTGCCTACTTAGGAATTAAGCAAAGATGTGTTAAAATGGGAATGTCCCAACTGATGAAAGTGTGATGAAATGGGTTCTTTCATAAATTGCTGGTAGCAGGAATGAAAATTAATACAACTTTTCAGAATAGCAATTATACAATATATTTAAAGAGGCTTTCAAATGTTCTACTTTCTGGCAGTGAAATTCCATTTTTAGTGACATATGCTAAAACAGTAATCCAAAATACACCCAGATATTTTAACATTAAGATGAACAATGTAACTTTTTTTTGGTCTTTTTTTTTCCTTATCTAGAGCCACGCCTGCGGCATATGGAGGTTCCCAGGCTAGGGGTCTAATCAGAGCTGTAGTTGCCGGCCTTCACCACAGCCACAGCCATGTGAGATCCAAGCCATGTCTGCAGCCTACATCACAGCTCACGGCAACGCCGGATCCTTAACCCACTGAGCGAGGCCAGCGATCGAATCCGCAACCTCATGGTTCCTAGTTGGATTCGTTAACCACTGAGCCACGATGGGAACTCCAATAATGTAACATTTTTAATGAAAGTGAAAAACTGGCGCTCACTTAATATCTAATGACAGAAGTCTGTTTAGGCAAATTCCGTAAATAAAACACTAGGTAGCCACTTGAAATAATGGTTAGAAATAATTTTTAAATAAGAAAAGTTCCTGTCATAATAGTTTTTTTTAATATTTCATATTTATTTATTTATTTATTTATTCATTTATTTATTTTTGCTTTTTAGGGCCATACCCGCAGCATATGGAGGTTTCCAGGCTAGGGGTCAGGTCAGAGCTACAGCTGCTGGCCTACGTCACAGCCACAGCAACAAGATCCAATCCGTGTCTACGACCTACACCACAGCTCACGGCAATGCTGGATCCCCAACCCACTGATCAAGGCTAGGGATCGAACTTGCATCACCATGGATACTAGTCGGATTCCTTTCCAGTGAGCCACAACGGGAACTGCTATAATGGTTTTAAGAGCAGAGCATAACTATTTTGTTGTTGTTGTTGTGCATGAGTAAAGACTGGAAGAAAGTATTTCCAAAGGTTAGAGGTGATTTTTTTTCTGTCTTTTACGGCTGCTCCTGCTGGCATATGGAGGTTCCCAGGCTAGTGGTCAAACAGGAGCTGTAGCCTCTGGTCTACACCACAGCCACAGCAACTTGGGATCTGAGCAGCGTCTGCCACCTACACCACAGCTCACGGCAACACCAGATACCCAACACACTGAGCGAGGCCAGAGATCAAAACTGCATCCTCATGGATACTAGTCAGATTTGTTTCCACTGAACCGAGACGGGAGTTAGTAGTGATTATACCTGGGAGGTGGGATCTCAGTTTTACTTCTGATTCTTTATACTCATGCATTTTTATAAACTTTCTACATTCAGTATATTCTTTTTCAATTAGGAAGAAAGAGGAATAAGAGGAGAAAAGCCAAAGAATGTAAGAATTAAATGATCCTGATTTCTCTACCCCTACACACACACACACACACACACACACAAATAGTTTTGAGAAGACCCTGGAGTGTACAAATCCACACTACAGGTTGTGCTGGTGCTTGCAGAGAGGAGTTGGTTTATTGCAGCGTTAATGTGGTAAATTGAGAAATGCCCTGGTTCCTGCCACATGACTTTATAGGGTGCTGAGTTCTCTGCAATAACATGTATAATAATCTTTTTAGCAATCCCTGCAATTAGGGGGTTGCCAAACTGGAATTGTTACTTTATTTGAGACAGGTACACACACTATGCATGCACACACACACCAGAAACTCAGAACCAGCTGCCTCCTTGAAGAAAAACAGTGCAATTAGCTCTCCTTTAGATGGGAAGATATTCTTCAAAACCTAAATATAAACAGATTTTTGTATGCTTTTTTCTTCAAAAAATGCAGATCCATATCGACCACATACTGGTCAGAAGTCAGGTAGATGATACCATCTCTCAGTGGTTATCATTGTACTTTGGACCTTAGGACAACAAACTAAATTGGTGACTCGTAGACTATAGACCCAGTTAGCTTTGGAGCAGAATAAGCAGTGAAGGAAGTTCTCAAGCTGCACCGTGAGAACCAGTCTTCTCAAGCAGAATGTAATTACAACTGTACAATTATCAAAACATTTATGGAGAATGCTAACCTTACACCCACTGCTGGGTTTCTGTTAAGCTGATTTCCTTTGGCTGAAATGTTCCCATGGAGTGTGTCTGTGTGTGTCTGTGTGTGCCTGTATGTGTGTGTGAGAGAGGCTATTACTACTGTTTTTCCTCAATATCAGCAACATATGTGCCCCTTGTCTCTTCCATGTAGGGCCAAATATTTTCTCCCTGCTTGACACGAATCCAAGTGGAATAATATCTTAAAGAGCAACTAGTACTCGTGCAGCTATTGCTTTAAACTCCAAAAAACCACTTTTCCAAGGTTATACAGCCAATTCACCGTCATGGTTTTATTGGAACCCAGTTCTCTGAGCTTCTGTTCTATTGTTATTGTTCCTCTGCCTTAGCAGTATGGTATCCTTGGTTGCTTTTTTTTTAACCCAAGGAAAAAACTAAGATATGACTATTAAGATTGTGTCTTTGAATGCCAAGAAAAATGGATTAAGAAATGGCAAGAAAGAAGATTAAGACGATGAACCAATTCTTTAGGGAAGAAATAATCACCTTACATCCTTGTAGTATGAAGGAGTCTCACTGTTCTGGGGCTGCAATCTTGGGCGGACTCATAGATGGCCCCCACGCCAAGGACCCCTGGCCATGCAAATAAGGAGGAGATAACCAGGCAGGGCAGGAAAGAAAAGGAGCCATGGCCAGGTAGCCAGGCATCAATGAGAATCAAATGATTTGGGGGAGGATAGGAGTGGGTGCAGCCAAAGAGCAGGCAGATGGAAAAAGTCTGTTTCAGCCCAATGCATTGTTTGGAAATAGGGTCATTGATCTTCAGAGGAACCCATGAGCACCAATTGCCTTTTTAACACAATCTCACACACACACACACACACACCCCAGGGCACCTCTTAGACTGCCTTGGGGCAGTGCTGATACACAAACACACTCTTTGGCCTCTCTCCTCTGAAACATACAATTTCTTCTCCTTTACAGCTCTGATCAGGCTAGGTCTTACTTGTCCTTAAACAAACCAAGCAGCACCGCTTTCTCTGAGCCCCTCCCCCGTCCCACCGCTTTGCGGCAGCCCTCACCCAAACAGTGTTACACACCCTTCCTCTGTGCTTCCACCTAGCGCTCTATTAAAGCACTTTTCACACTGCGTGGCAATTGTCCACCTCCCCTAAATGGACCGTGAATCTCATCTTTCCTTTTTATATCCCAGCACCTAACACTAGGCTTGCCACAGGTTATTGAGGAAATGAATCCATGCATTGAGAGGAAGATGACTGGAGCATCTATGGAGCACCGTGCGAGGTCCTGAAGACACAGCAGTGGGCAAGACACACGTGGTCTCTGCCCTTGTAATTCTTGTTAAGAGATCTCGATACTCCAAAAACATCTCTAAAGAAATGATATTTAACACGATAGATGAATGGCAGATCAGTCTGACATAACATAAATACTTTCCTACCCTGCAGCATTGTCCTACTTCAGTTTAAAATAAACTCAAGGAGAAACACTTACTAGGATTAGGGCTTCCCTAGATAAGCTAAATTTTATAAAGAGTGCTAACAGACACAGCAAAGACAAACTGGCCTGAGGCTGATTACTAATCTACCACAGCAACAGCTAAGACTGACATTCTATTCCTATAGTAGAATAAAGACAGTCAGAGGCAAACCCCATGTAACTGAATTCTGCTAGTTCTGGATTTGTGAATTACTCACTCAGAAATCTGCCCGACCTATACTTTGGCATTGCATATGGAGAATGAGGCTTCCAGAGAAAACTGATAATAACAACCAGCCCCTACACAGCTCTTCAAAGTTTTACGAGGCTTTCACACATCCCATCTGATAGAATAATGAGGCTGTAGCTACATCTGCCTTTAGGATCTTTACCTGTGAGTTGCAGCTGTATTAAAGAAACTAAGTTTGATGAATCCCTGTCCTAACTGAAATGCATGGACTTGGCCATGACTCAGGGAAGACTGCTAACCCAGGTGATGTTCTAGGTACCGATTCCATTGTCCAACCTTTCACAAGGATTCCACAGGTTCCAGTTGGAAATATTATGTTTTCATTAAAATGTAGAGCTCGAATCTGATCCCTGGCCCAGGAGCCCCATATGCCTCAGGGTGGCCAAAAAAAGATGAATAAATACATAAATAAATAAAATGTAGAGTCCTGCCCTTTAGAGCTGAGGAATCTTTTTTCTTTGCGGCTGAGCCCAGCCAGGCATGCCGAAGTTCCCTGGGCCAGGAACTGAATCCAAGCCACAGCAGTGACCCAAGCCACAGCAGTAATAATGACAGACCCTTAACCCGCTGAGCCACCAGGGAACTCCTGAGCTGAGAAATCTCTTTTTTTTTTCTTTTCTTTTTTTTTTTTTTTGTTTTTTTAGGGCCACACCTGCGGCATGTGGAAGTTCCCAGGCTAGGGGTTGAATCTGAGCTGCAGCTGCCGATCTATGTCACAGCCACAGCATCGTGGGATCCGAGCCGCATCTGTGATCTACACCATTGCTCCTGGCAACACTGGATCCTTAACCCATTGAGTGCGGCCAGGAATCGAACCTGCACTCTCATGGATACAGTCAGATTTGTGTCCGCTGAGCCACAACGGGAACTCCAGAGCTGAGGAATCTTGATTCATCATTTCTTTTCTCTCATTATGTCCAGAGCTTTAGGAAAAAATACCTCTTCAATATAAGAATGTTCAAATGGGCTTTTCAGCTTAGACCCCACGAGTATAATAGCTGATACCAAGGGGTTTTCAAGATAGACCACCCTAAAGGAATTTTTCAGTAGACATCTGAAAAATAAGTAGCATGGCTCTTAAAAACACTTTACCCATACTAAAAGTATAAAGGGAACAAATTGTTGAAAAAGAAGAGGAATTTGTGGCAAAATTTACTTGCAGAAAATTGTGCTGTGAATCTCTTTCCTACCTCAGGGGAGCTGTGGACAGTGCTTCCCCCTTCCATTCAGGTGAGGAAAGAAGACACACAGTGACTGGGTGTCTGACTCCCAAATGGAAAAGCTCCAAGCCAGTGAAAAGCTGGCATTGGGTCCGGAAGCAAAACAGGGATAGTGGGAGTGCAGGGGAGTGGCTGCCCTGGTGGCCATGCTCCCAGAGAGTGGCAGAGAGGCTGCTGGAGTATTCTGAACCCACAGGAGCCTTCCCAGTAGAGAGCCCACCTGGAGCCACTTGGGATCCGGCCCCAGAGGACCACATGGAGGACAGACGGACAGCGCAAACAAGAGTCTACAGGTGGAGTTTCCATCGTGGCTCAGCAGAAATGAATCTGACTAGCATCCATGAGGACGCAGGTTCGAACCCTGGCCTTGCTCAGTGGGTTAAGGATCCGGCGTTGCTGTGAGCTGTGGTATAGGTTGCAGATGCAGCTCAGATGCCACGTTGCTGTGGCTGTGGCCTAGGCCGGCAGCTACAGCTCTGATTTGACCCCTAGCCTGGGAACCTCCATATGCCGTGGGTGCTGCCCTAAAAAAAACCAAAAAACAAAACAAAACAAAAAACACAAAACAAAAAAAGAGTCTACATAGAACCAAGGAAAAACCAGGGAAAGAATTGGCCAACCTATGGAAAACACTTTTCCCACATCAGGGGAAAGGCAGTCCAGGGTACACAGGGGCTGTCTCCAAAGAATTCGAGAAGAGTCCCGTGATGGAAAACGCCAGCCAGAAACATCTGCCAAACCCAGAGCTGTAAAGCCATCTTCCAATTCTACCAGTTAAACAGGAAATTTCCCGCTGTGCTCTGCCAAGCCACTTTGGAAACTGCGGCCCCAGGAAAAATCTGCACCCCTATCTACCCGGATCAAATTATCCTCCCACATGTTGAACCAAGTGCAAACAGTAAGAAAGGTCTTACAGTCAAAACAACAAGACTGCATATGAAGTCCTAAGTTGCCCAGTCTGTTCTCCCACTGTTGTAAACCCTCACAAACATACTCATCACAGGACACGATGACCCGGTAGCCCTTGAACCACAGAGGGATGATTAGAAATACTGTTTCCATTGCACAATAACTCAAGGTCATAAAACAATCATAAAACAAACAAAAAATGACAGCCTGTTTATGTTTACATTGTTGCTGGGTTGTTCATCCTGGGTTTTTTGCATTAGATTTTTTTAAAAACATTGTATTAATATTGATCTTGATTGCTTATGCCCTCTGAGTTTTGCAGCTGAGGCAAGCACCTTCTTTCCAGCCCTGCTTCCCAGTTCCGTTTTTCTCCTTTTCTCACCCCTGCAACATCAGAGAGCCCAAAAATCTTGATGAGCTACTTGGAGGGAAGGGGTGGAAGCATAAAGTGAAGAAGGCTCTCCATCTACAGATGGCCTTAGCTGGAGGAGAGGAACAGTGGGAGGCAAAAACGTTCTCTGATTACATTCCCTTACATTCCCTTACATGCTTGTTTGATGTACTGGTCACAGGAAGTTACATACCAGCTTTAAACAAAATCACACAAATGCCTGGCAGTAGGGACTTTAACTGGGGATAGACAGAGAAACCTTGAGCATGATATGCTGAAAAAGCCTGGGGAGTTCCCTGGTCATTCAGCAGATTAAGGATCTGGCATTGTCACTGCAGCAGCTCTAGTCACTGCTGTTATGCAAGTTCGATCCTTAGCCCAGAAACTTCCACATGCCGCAAGCACAGCACAAAACAACAGAACAACAAAAGAGCAACAACAAAAAAACCCTTGGGATGCCCAGGTTCTACTCCTGGCTTTTCTACACACAGGCTTGAGAAAATACTCTGGTAGCCTCAGTACCTCATCTATAAATTCAGTGGATATTATCGAAAACTTCCAATATGCTAGGAAGACATGATTAAATCTTTGGAGGAGACACAGGCAAATGGCCAACTGTCATGTACTCAACAAAGCTGACGGTAGAGATCTCTGCAGGGTGCTGTTGCCATGGAGCCGAGAGGCGGAGCAACCTTCCCAACTAGGGAGCCTAGGAAGGTGACCGCAGAGCTAAGCAGGGCAGAAATAATAAAGATGGGCCATGTGGAGCTACAGGAAAGAATGCCTCAGCCAGAGGGAATTCCATATGGAAAAGCAAAGAGGCGAGTAAAATCTAAAGTAGTCAGTTTCAAAAGTAAGGTCCTCCTGTATAGCACAGGGAACTATATCCAGTCTCCTGGGATAGAGACCACAATGGAAAAGAATTTAAAAACGAATGTGTGTGTGTGTGTGTGTGTGTGTGTGTATGTGTGTGTGTGTGTGTGTGTATTTGTGCCTATATATGATTGAGTCACTGGGGTGAACAGCAGAAATTGGCAAAACATTATAAATCAACTATAATTTTTAAAAAAATAAAATAGTCAAACTCATATAAGCAGAGAGTGGGAGTTCCTGTCATGGCTCAGCAGAAATGAATCTGACTAGTATCCATTAGGACGCAGGTTCAATCCCTGGCCTCACTCAGTGGGCTAAGGATCTGGTATTGACATGAGAGGTGGTGTAGGTCGCAGACGCAGCTTGGATCTGGCGTTGCTATGGCTGTGGGGTAGGCCATCGACTATAGCTGCAATTCGAAGCCTAGCCTGAGAACTTCCATATGCCGCAGGTGCGGCCCTAGAAAGACAAATAATAATAATAATAATAATAATAATAATAATAATAATAATAGAGTAGACAGTGGTTTCTAGGGCTGGGAGAGAAGAAAATGGGGAGATGATTGTCAAGGGGCACAGAGCTTTAATTATACAAGGTGAGATCTTGGGTATTGGTTTAAAGACTAAAGTATAGTAATGTGACTATAGTCAGCAATACTATATCATTTACTAGAATTTGCTAAGAGGGGAAATCTTAAGTGTCTCACCGAAAAGAGAGAGAGAGAGAGAGAGGGAGAAAACAAGAAAATGGTAACTATGTGAGCTGATGAATATGTTAATTATTTTGATTGTGGCAATTATTTCATAATGTATACATATATCAAAGCAGCAAGGGAGTTCCCTTCGTGGCAGAGCAGAAACAAATACAACTAGAATCCCTGAGGATTTGGGTTCGATCTCTGACATTGCTCAGTGCGTTAAGGGTCCAGTGTTGCCATGAGTGGCAGTGTAGGTCACAGATGCAGCTCAGATCCTGCATTGCTGTGGCTGCAGTTTAGATTGGCAGCTCTTGCTCTGATTTGACACCTGGACTGCGAACATCCATTTGTCACAGGTACAGCCCTAGAAAGCAAAAAAAAAAGAATCTAAAAAGGAAAGGAGCAAGTTGTATACCTTAAATACATACAATTTTTGTTTGTCAATTATATCTCAGGAAAGATGGGGTTGGGGGAGCATGAAGGAGAGTCATATGTACAGATTCAATGAGACATTCTTGTTAAATAAAACTCACACACACAGAAAAGTGCTATAGGGTAATTATCCTCTTCATTGATGCTGTCTGGTGATTATTATAGACTTGCTGGCCAGGACCCAGGCTACTAATAAGGACATCAGTGCTTGTCATACACTGCATACTAAAGTGTTCGTTTCACACTCTAGTTTTTGTGAATGGTGGCCCCTGGAATTGTGCAGCCAAAGACAGTGGTCCTGCCAAGATTTTATTTCAAGGATAATCAATAAGTCTAAAAAAATCTCCCGTGTGTCTAAGAACATGGTAAAATATGCAGACTTATATCTCTTAGGAATAAAACCGTATAGTTCTCTTGGATCTTTGATCTTTGCAGGAAAAAAATTTATCAAATCTAGGCCATAGGCCTTAAGGTCCTTAGAGTCCAAGCTGCTTCTCGCATGGAGTAGGGAAAGTGACGAAAAGAAAGTTAAGGAGTTCCCTTCAGGGTTCAGGGGAAACGAATTTGACTAGTATCTTTGAGGATGCAGGTTCAATCCCTGGCCTTGTTCAGTGGGTTAAGGATCTGGCATTGCTGTGGCTCTGGCGTAGGCCAGTGGCTGCAGCTCTGATTTGACCCCCAGCCTGGGAGCCTCCATATGCCATGGTTATGGCCCTAAAGAGAGGGAAGGAAGGAAGGAAGGAAGGAAGGGAAAGAAAGAGAGAAAGGGAGAAAGAGAAAGAAAAGAGAGCTAATGCCCAGAAAGGGAGAAACACTAATTAACATGAATTAACTTTGATGAGGCTTTCTCCTGTGAACACTGCTTAGCCTCTGCAGACAGAAGCTGCCCATCCTGACCGCAGTCTGTTCGAATTGTTCAGTACCTGAAAAGCAGACTGCCACAGCCCGTAAGTGTGGCCTGTCCAGGGGTGGCTACCAACCCAGAGGGTCTGGAATGTCTTGCATTGTCTTCACCTGATCTCTTACCCATCAAATGCAATTGTCCAAAAATGAAAGACGGGGCCTAAGAAAAAAACATTGGTACAGTTTCTGGGCTGGTATTATGGAACTCTGCCTTAGGTAGAAACAATCACTCTTTCTCAGTTAATCGTGGTAAGCCTGCACAGCAACATTCTACACTCAACTTTTAATTAATTAGGAGTTCCCACGGTGGCACAATGGGATCAGTGGCATCCTGGGAGGGCTAGGATGCAGGATGAATCCCAGGCCCTGCACAGTGTGTTAAGGATCCAGCATTGCTGCAGCTGCGGTTTAGATTGAAACTGCGGCTTGGATCTGATCCCTGGCCCAGGAACTCCATATGCCTCCGGGAGGCCAAAAAAGAAAAAGAAAAAAAAATTATTATTAAGAATCTAGAAACAGAAATACAATGTAAAGTACGAACATCATGAGGTATGCCAAGTATCGGGTACACTGTGATTATAACTGATAAAAATGTATATTACCTGGTTAAGGGCCAAGTGCAATCTCAAACTAAAAATGATTGTATCAAGCTGCTAATGGGTATGGGGTTACTTGGGGGAGGTGATGAAAATTTTCTAAATAGATTGTGGTAATGGTTGCATGACTCTGAATATACTAAAACTATTGAATACTACATTTATTTATTTATTTATATTTTATTTTCTTTGTCTTTTTGTCATTTTAGGGCTGCACCTGTGGCATGTGGAGGCTAGGGGTCTAATCGGACCCACAGCTGCCAGCCTGCACCACAGCCACAGCAACTTGGGATCCGAGCCGCGTCTGCGACCTACACCACAGCTCATGGCAACACTGGATCCTTAACCCACTGAGCGAGGCCAGGGATTGAACCAGCAAACACATGGCTCCTAGTCGGATTCGTTTCTGCTGAGCCACGATGGCAATTCCTTGAATTGTACATTTAAATGGGCGAATTTTATGGAATATATATCTCAATAAAGCTGTGTTTTATTTTTTTCAAAAGTACTTGCATACAAAAATTGTATCAGCGTATTGCGATTATGGGTCTTCATCGGCCAATTCACCTTTTGAGAAAAAGTGGTTTTATTGGACCTCAGTTGCAAAGGGATGAGTGGAATATGGAGAGATTCTGGGGCAACGCTAACAAGAAGAACATGTAAATAAGAAGGAGCAAGTCACTTCTCTTTTCTTCAGGTTTCTAGTCTACTTCTAGGGTCCCTTGCTGGCAAAGCCTAAAAGGGATACAGCTGACAAAGGAAATATGTGGTTTGCAAAGCCCCAGGCCTAGCAGGACAGGGCAGACAAGAGTGGATTTTGAGTTAAAAGGCAATAACCTGAAAATCAGTACAAACATTCTTCAGCAAAAGAAGGGGGAGACTTAGGGGAAGCCATACAATCAACAAATAACAAAAATACCAGAAATCGGTAAAAATTGGTTATTAAAAAGTTAGTAAATTTAAATAATTACTAATAGTAAATTAAAAATAACTACTTTCTTTGTGTTTAAAAAAGATGACAAAATTATTCAAAAATTAAAAGATGGAGGAGGATATCTTATGGTTAAAGTGTGCAAGACCTGTTTTGTTTTAGGAGAAGGAAGAACATGAATACTGAATGACTTTAGACATTGGTAAAATAATATATATTAACTCTGTATTTTAACAGTGTCATACTGGCACTAGGACAGACATATAGACCCCTATACAGCAATGGAATAGGATAGCCTAGAAATAAATCCTTGTATATGCAAATGATTTTTGGTAAGGATGCCAAGACCATTCAGTGGGGAAAGGACAGTCTGTTCAACCAATGGTATAAGAAAAACTGGATATCCCATGCAAAAGAGTGATGTTGGACACTTACCTTACACCATATATAAAAATTAACTCAAATGGATTAAATATATAAAGACAAGAGTGAAAACTATAAAACTTTTAGGAGAAATTATTCTTTTTTTTTTTTTTTTGCCTTTTCTAGGGCCGCACCCACAGCATATGGAAGTTCCCAGACTAGGGATCTAATCGGAGCTGTAGCCACTGGCCTACACCACAGCCACAGCAACATGGGATCCGAGCCGCATCTGCAACCTACACCACAGCTCACGGCAATGCCGGATCCTTAACCCACTGAGCGAGGCCAGGGACTGAACCCACAACCTCATGGTTCCTAGTCAGATTCATTAACCACTGAGCCACGACGGGAACTCCAAGAAATGCTTCTTGATAGTAAATTTGACAATAATCAAATTTGTCCTTGGAATGACACTAAAGCATAGGCCACAAACATGAAAATAGATACACCTGACCAAATCAAGATGAAAAACTTCTCTGCATCAAAGGACACAAGCAACAGAATAAAAAGTCAACACACAGAATGGGACAAAATACTGACAAACCATGTATCTGATAAGGGGTTAATATCCAGAATATATAAAGAACTCCTACAACTCAACAACAAAAACCCTCAAGCAGCATAATTTAAAAAATGGGCAAAGGACTTGAATAGACATTTCTCCAGAAAGATATACAAATGCCAACAACACATGAAGAGATGCTTATCACTAGCTATTAGAGAAATGCAAATCAGAACCACAAAGTGATACCATCTCATACAGAATGACCAATTCTACCAAAAAAAAAAAAAAAGTGTGGGCGGGTTTATCCCGGGAAGTCAAATCTAGTTCAACATCTGAAAATCAATCAACTCAATTCCACTTCTCAACAGACTAAAAAAGAAGGGGGATTAAGATGGCGGAATAGAAGGACTGGAGCTAAACTTCTCTCCCGAAAAACAGCAAAACTACAAACAAATGCCGAGCAGCCTTCAACCAAATGGACTGTAAACTTCCAAAAAAGGTATTCTACTCCAGAAGACAAAGAGGAGACCATATCAAGAGGTAGGAGGGGCGATTACGCGATAGAAGCAACCCCATACCTCCTGGGTGGGAAGCCCCACAGACTGGAAAGTAACTGCATCACAGAGACTTAGCTACAGGTCTGAGAGTTCTGAGCCCCACGTCAAAACCCCACGCCTGGGGATCGGGCACAGGGAGAAAGAGCCCCCGGAGCATCTGGCATTGAAGGCCAGCGGGGCTTGTGTGCAGGAGCTCCACAGGACTGGGGGAAACAGAGACCCCAT
>PVHT020000237.1:5038562-5048739 GCA_004024745.2 Catagonus wagneri | reverse complement strand
AACTAAAGAGACACAATGAACATCTTTGAAGAACAGACAATGACTCACAGATTTTGGAAATCCTTGGTTTTTCAAATAAGACAATCTGGGGGGTGGGGGGATGCACTGTGGGTTTGGGACACAAAATCTATCGTATTGACTTATGATCTTTGTACACCTATAACTGAAATAAAATTCATTGTTAATATGAAAAAAAAAAGAAAAGAAAGTTACAAGGTAATAAGTATAGCATACTATCATTTATATGATTTTTAAACTGTAAAACAATCCTTTATGAATATTTACATACATGAAATACAAGTAGAAAAATGCATTGAAATAATAAATGTGAATTCAGGATAGCAGTTATTTTTGGAGAAGGAGTAAAAGTAACAGCCTGGGGGATTCAGCCTGCTCTTCTCTTTTCTTTTTCGTCTTTTGTCTTTTTAGGGCCGCACTGCGACATATGGAGGTTTCCACGCTAAGGGTCAAATCAGAGCTGTAGCCACAGCCACAGCAACACTAGATCTGAGGCGAGTCTGAGACCTACACCACAGCTCACAGTAACGCCGGAACCTTAACCCACTGAGTGAGGCCAGGGATGGGACCCGTCTCCTCATGGATACCAGTCAGGTTCATTACCACTGAGCCACGACAGGAACTCCTAAGGGGAAGATTTTAGGTACAATTGTTTACTTAACACACTTGATAACTAACATTTATTTCATGCTCCCTATGTTCCAGGCACTGTGCTAAGAATTTTGTATGGATTACCACATTCCACCTTCAGAATACCTCTGTATGGTAGGTAGTATTATATTTCCTTATATTACAAGTGAGGAAATCAAGCTAGTCACAGGCTAGTATGTGGTAGAGCTGTGATTCATATCTGAGCAAAATGCCTCCAGAGGCCTCATTCTTAACCACTTCGCAAATGTGTCAGGCACTGTTAGATGCTGAGGGTGTAGGACTCCAGAGACTTGCAAGCAAAAAACTTTATTGACATCCAATTCTATTCCATACATTCCTGCTGGTTCAATACAATGCTATGATATTTGACAATGAGCATGCACTGATAGGACAAATAAGTGCAATGAAATTAACTTTATTTAAGTTAAAATTTCTCCTCTCCCACAGGTGAAAGAGGGCTGTGGAAAAAAAGGCGAACTTGGGTGACTCTTGTTTCTCCACTTTGTCCTCTCATTTTACTTCTACTCAACTAGATGTGATTTGTGGCCCTTCCAAGGTTAGGATAAAAGGGAAGAAGGGAAAAGTGGTAAAAGACAGGAGATCTAGTACTATAACTAGCGTCTTAATTTATAACAATCAAGTTCAGATGAGTATGAACTTAATTTCGATAGTATATGAAAAACTTTGGTCTTATAAGCTAAATTCCCTTCCTGTTCCTTTGTGCTACTGTCATACACTATATGTTGTATATGCATCAAGACAGATGCATAATTTTTGCTTTATGTACCTGTCTTTTAAATCAGGAGAAATAGTTACAAACAAAAAATACATTCATAGTGTTTTTTACATGTAACTAAGTAATTACCTTTACCAGTGCACTTTACTTCTTCATGTGGATTCAAGTTTCTGTCTAGCATCCTTTTATTTCACTCTGAACAACTTCTTTTAGTGTTTCTTATAGAGCAAGTCTGTTAGCAACAAATTCTTTCCATTTTCGTTTATCTAAGAATGACTTATTTCTCTCATTTATCTTTGAATGATAGATTTTTTTTTTGGTTTGGATACAGAATTATTAATAGACAGTATCTTCCTTTTTTCTTTTTCTTTTTTATTTATTTTTATTTTGGGGGCCATGCCCGCAGCATGTGGAAGTTCTGGGCCAGGGATCCAACACACACCATAGCAGCAACCCAAGCCACTGCAGTGACAACGCCAGATCCTTAACCTGCTGCACTATGAAAGAATTCCAAAAGTAGTTTTCTTTCAGCCTTTTGAACATGTGACCCAATGCCTTCAGGTCTCCACAGTTTCTGTAAGAAACCAAGTGATCTTACTGAAGTTCCTTTGTATGTGATGAATCATTCACTCTTACTGCTTTCAAGATTTTCTTTGTCTGACTTTTTTTTCCCCTTTGACTCAGCAATTCTAATTTATATTCTGGGCATATAAACATAACTAGGCAGAGATTTGTACAAAGAAATTAACTTAAAAAATTTTTTTAAGGGCTGCACCTGAGATATATGGAATTTCCCAGACTAGGGGTCCAATTGGAGCTGCAGCTGCTGGCCTACACCACAGCCACAGCAATACCAGATCTGAGCCACCTCTGCGGCCTACACTGCAGTTCATGGCAATGCCAGATCCTTAACCCACTGAGCGAGGCCAGAGATCAAACCACAACCTCATAGATACTAATTGGGTCTGTTACTGCAGAGTCACAACAGGAACTCCAAGATCTGGTATTAAAAAGAATATCTTTGAATTGAGGTATTCTTCACAGACAATAACATTTACCCTTTTAATACTGCAGTTCTGTGAGCTCTGACAATTTGTCTGACTTTTGATAGTTTGATTATGATGGGTCCAGGTCTGACTCTCTTCTTGTTTATCCTATTTGGAGTTTGTTGAAATTCCTGAATGTGTATAATAATGTCTGACATCAAATTTGGGAAATTTTAGACTATTGACAGTTTTAGCTTTTATGTTTAGGTTTATGATCAGTTCAGAATTTTCATATATTGATGTGATATGGTTGTTAGGGTTTATTTTTTTCTATATTGATATTGTTCTAACATACTTTCTTGAAAATATTTTCCTTTTTTCATTGGATTGCTTTGACATAAATCAAATGCTTATATAAATGTGTGTCTGTTTCTGGGATTCTTTTCCTTCAGTTCTATTCATCTATTAATTGATCCCTACGCTGTAGGCAGTATTATGCTGCCTTCATTATTTCAGATTTATAGTAAATATTGAAATCAAGTAATGTTAATCCTCCAAATCTGTTCTTCTTTTGCAAGACTGCTCTAAATATTCCAGGACTTTTCTCCTCCTATACAAATTTTAGCCTTTCAATTAAAAAAAAAAGCCTAGAGGGATTATGATTGAGACTGCACTGAATCTATAGATATATTAACAATATTTGGGACAAACGGAAGTGTAGGTGACGGTCTGAGGCAGCCCCGCCAAGCTGGGAACCGGGGAGATGGCCAAGACTGACCCTAAGACCGTGCAGGATCTCACCTCGGTGGTGCAGACACTCCTGCATCAGATGCAAGATAAATTTCAGACCATGTCCGACCAGATCATTGGCAGAATTGATGACATGAGCAGTCGCATTGATGACCTGGCGAAAAACACTGCAGACCTCATGACACAGGCTGGGGTGGAAGAGCTGGAGGGCGACAACAAGATCCCTGCCACACAGAAAAGTTGAAGGCGGCTCCTTTACACTGAAATCCAGAACACCCTTTTTACAAGCCAAGAGAAGACGGATGGCTTTTTGCAACTAACTACTACGTGTAGACAGGTTTTATATTATAAAGTGTGCATTCTTCTTGCCACATGCTGTAGAGTTAGGTTATAGAGTGACCTCCCCCCCCCGCCCCCGTGTTTCCTGAACATGGTAACTTCGTGTCTTGGACCTTGGTCAGTTGTCTATTAAACACTAAAACTTTGGTAGTTCCTGCGGGAAAAAAAAACAAAAAACTAAAACCAAAAAACAATATTTACTCAGTCAATCCATGTGCTTAGGAAAAGCCCAGTCCTCCTCCTGGATGTCCCTCCGCTATGCTCACACTACTACCAAGTTCACAACAGTTTTGATATCATATGTGCAGGGTTTTTTTCCCCCATAATTCCCCAACAAACAAGCAATTCTCTGTAACACCAGCTGGGTGTCCTATAATTTAACTCAATTCTGATACTCTCTACTTAAGAGACAGCAACAGATCCCACAGGCTAAGAGCTCATTGCCATGAGACTCCCTGCACTTCAGATGTCAGTTGCTAGGAGGTCCCCAGGTTACCCACAACTACCATCTGACCTGGATACATTCAGAGGTTCCTATGATCTCCTCCCTCTTGGATTCAATTACTTGCTAGAACAGCTCACAGGACCCAGGTAAAAACTTACTTACATTAACCTGTTTATTGTATAATGAAGGATGATGTAAAGGATGTAGATGAACAGCCATATGAAGAGATAAATAGGGCAAAGTTCGGGAGGCTCTCAAACACAGGAGCTTCTGTCCCTGTGGAATTGGGATCTGTCACCTTCCCAGTACATGGATGTGTTCACCCATCTGGAAGCTTAACTACTGGGAATTTAATGGAGGCTTCATCACATAGGCATGGTCAATTATTGACTCCATTTTCAGACCTTTTCTCTTAGAATCAGAGAGTGGGGCTGAAAATTCCAAGCTTCTAATCATGACTTGGTCTTTCTGGCGAGAACCCCAATCCAGGAGTCACCTAGGGGCCCATCCATAGTCACCTCAGTAGAACAAAAGACACTCCTATCACCCAGGAAATTCCAAAATATTCAGAAGCTCTTTGTCAAGAACTGGGGTCAAAGACCAAATATTAGAACAAAAGATGCTTCTAGTGCTTCTATCACTCAGAAATTACTAGAGTTTTAGAATCTCTGCCAGGAATTGAAGTCAAAAACTAAAGCCAGGGAAGTTCCCATTGTGTCTCAGCAGTAAAAAGCCTGACTAGTATCCATGAGGATGCAGGTTCAATCCCTGGCTTTGCTCAGTGGGTTAAGGATCCGACATTGTCATGAGCTCTGGTGTAGGTCACAGATGCAGCTTGAAGCTGGCGTTGCTATGGCTGTGATATAGGTCAGCAGCTGTAGCTTTGATTCGACCCCTAGCCAGGGAACTCCCAGATGCTGTAGGTGCAGCCCTATAAAAAGGAGAAGAAAAAAAAAAAAGGCCAGAACAAAAGATTCTCCTCACACCCCTATTTACAAGGGTTGCAGGAACCTAAATCAGAAACAGGGATAGGGAGTTCCTGTCATGGCTCAGTGGTCAACAAACTCGACTAGTACCCAGGAGGATGTGGGCTCAATCCCTGGTCTCGCTCAGATGGTTAAGGATCTGGTGCTTCTGTGAGCTGTGGTGTAGGTCTCAGACATGGCTTGGATCCCGCATTGCTGTGGCTGGGGTGTAGGCTGGCAGCTGCAGCTCCAATTCAACCCCTATCCTGGGAACTTCCATATGCTGCCCTAAAAAGACAAAAAAAAAAAAAAAAAAAAAAAAAAAAAAAAAAAAAAAAAAAAAAAAAAAAAAAAAAGCAAATCAAAACTATAAGGAACCACCTCATACCAGTCAGAATGGCTATCAATAAGAAGTCCACAAATAACAAAAGCTGGAGAGGATGTGGAGAAAAGGGAACCCTCCTGCACTGTTGGTGGGAATGTAAACTGGTGCAACCACTATGGAAAAGAGTATGGAGGTACCTCAGAAAACTATACATAGAACTACCATATGACCCAGGAATCCCACTCTTAGGCATATATCCAGACAAAGCTTTCCTTGAAAAAGAAACATACACTCGCACGTTCACTGCAGCCCTATTCACAACAGCCAAGACATGGAAACAACTTAAATGTTCATTGATAAATGATTGGATTAGGAAGATGAGGTATATACACACAATGGAATACTACTCAGCCATAAAAAAGAACAAAATAATGACATCTGCAGTGACATGGATGGAACTAGAGACTCTCAAACTAAATGAAGTAAGTCAGAAAGAGAAAGACAAATACTATATGATATCACTTGTATCTGGAATCTAATATATGGCTCAGATCTGATGTTGCTGTGGCTGTGGTGTAGGCCTGCAGCTACAGCGCTGATTCGACCCCTAGCCTGGGAACCTCCATATGCCAAGGTTGTGGCCCTAAAAAGCAAATAAATAAATAAATAATAAATAAACTATACAATTCAGTGGTTTTTAGCATATTCACAAAGTTATGTAACCATCACCATTATCTAACTCCAGAAAAATATCCTGTTCATCCCAGGAAAATATCCTGTGCCCATTAGTAGTCATTCCCCATTCTTCCTCCCCTCAACCACCGGCAATCACTAATCTTTCTGTTTCTACATATTTGCCTGCTCCAGAAACTCTGGAACATAAAATGGCAAAAAGGGAAGCAGGGAGACCTTTATTTTTATTTTACCCTTTTTTTTTTTTCAAGGACAACTTTTATGGCTACCAGAGGCTTTTATCATCAGCACACGGTTCTGACTACAATACCTTCTTCAGACTGCACAGGGAACTCAGGATCCAGAAGTCATTAATACAGGTAGGCTGGGGACGCAGGGGGATTAACTTTTATCAAGAAAATCCTAATAGCTTGACATAAAGCTAGGGTACTGAATTCAGTTATTACAGACCCAAATCCTAGAGCTGCCCCAACATCTAGACAGTCTCTCCTACTGATTATAAATGAGTGCACTCAACAGTTTTTCCACAAACCTAATTTTCACTTTCATTGGTGAGCACCTGGATATATTAACTTTATCACAAATGCTTTTATACAATTGTCAAAAATGCTTTCAACAAACCTAACAGTGTCATAATCAATGCCACTTTTAAGCTTCAATTGAAGATAAACAAAATGAAAATAATACCTTTGTTCCCAAAGTCTAGAAATTGAAACGAGGCAAAGATCAATGTGGTAATTAGGAGTCCTTTTTCTATTACCATCTCTGACTCATATGGGGTAGACCTGCAGTGCATTTTTCAGATTATATTGAATTTGAATCATGGATTAAATATGACTGTCAACATTGAAAAAAAATCTGTTCTCTAAATTGCTAAAAAAATGTTTTGAAGGTTTCCTCATCAACGAAAGTCAGGCTCTAGATCAACATGCGTAAAATTTATTTATTAAGTATTGAAAGAAGCAGCAAGCAAAATCAAAAGGAAAATTAAATCAGGGTTCTGGGACAAGGTTAGCTAACTATGAACTTTAGAACTTCAAAAAAATACACTGAATGTGAATTTCTGTCATAAGGTAATCTACATTTTAGCAGAGAATAGGGTGGAATAGTACAAAGAAATTTTTTACTTAAAACTGTTTTTTTGGATCTTGAACTTTACACTTTTTTTTATCTTTAAGTGGTTAAATAATTTTGAATAATAATTAGCCATACGAGGAAATATTTTTTTTTTCCTGGTTCATTTTGCATCAGCCTGATAAGGTACACATACATCTTTATATAGCCTCTCCTGGTTTTCCATGTTCCCATCCCCAGAGTATTCTTAGTTTGCACTTGAAGGTAACACTAAAGCTACATGGCCGAAACAGGCTGCAAAGGTGGCAAGGGGAAGCAAGTCCTTTTGGCTTTGACAAATCAGTGATACACACAGAACACACATTTTCTGAAGCATTGTCTTCATTACAAAGCTGTTTGATTCCATCACAGAAGTTGTCCACTTCTGTTTTCTCTACTTTGTGTTTAGCAGAGGTATGCTTGCACCCACTGGCAGCTGGGAGGTGATGGTAGAAGGCTGCTGTACCTCTACTGGTTTGCTCTTGTCCTTGGAGAAATCTGGGCCTGGGGCAGAGGAGGGATGTAATCTGAACACTCCTTTGTCACAGGGCACCAGGGTGTGCTTGAGGGGACCGTAGACATAAACGGAATTTGGAGGCAGGGTGGACTGCAGACTAGAAAGGTGAGGTGCTGCAGGCTCCCAACAGGTGATCAGCTGGGAGCTATTCATCTTCGCTTTCTGAAGCAGTTCCATTGTAAGAGGAAGCCAATCTTTTTTTCTTTCTTTTTTTTTGTCTTTTTGCCTTTATCTAGAGCCACAACCGCGGCATATGGAGGTTCCCAGGCTAGGGGTCCAACAGGAGCTATAGCTGCCAGCCTTCGCCACAGCCACAGCCACGCGGGATCCGAGCCGCGTCTGCGACCTACACCACAGCTCACGGCAACACCGGATCGTTAACCCACTGAGCAAGGCCAGGGATCGAACCCGCAACCTCATGGTTCCTAGTCGGATTCGTTAACTACTGAGCTACGACGAGAACTCCAGGAAGCCAATCTTGAACAGGTTTCTCCATGTCCAAACTCACCCTGGCCAGAGCAAGCATGGGTCCTTTTGAACTGCAGAAGCTGGTTGCGGGCCATACAATGAAGCGGTTGCTTGGTAAGGATCCCCAAATGTTGAGATGGGCTCAGTCTGGGCAAACTCAGAAGTAACTGAGACCTAGTTGACACTGCAATGGCATGGAAAATATGAGGAAAATCCAGTGGTGTGGCTGCTTAAATTTTCCAGAATAATTCTCTCCGTCCTTATAATTTCAGATGAAGAACATGCACAGAAAATATCTCTTGTCAACACCTTCAGTCCTGGAGTTCTCTCGTCCTCCTCAACACTCTTGGCAGCTAGGGAAAAAAAGCGGATTGCAATACAACTCCAGTATTTGGGGCGGGCCTTTACAGGAGCTCCAAAAGTCAAATGCTTCTGGATAAAGCTGGTACTTGAGTGCGGCCAGCCACTGAATCGCTTTACCTCACTGGGATGGAGAAACATTCTGATTTGTAGGCATTTTTGGCACAGTCACCTTCCACATCTGGACTTCCCTAGAGATTGCCTATTCCAACGAAAGGCAATCTCTGGTTTGCCAAACGCCTTAGAAACCTGGTGATATTCTTTGGATCTGCCTGCCACGCCACGCGGCTAGATGCAGCTACGCACCCCCCTCCACCCGCCTCCTCCAGGCAGAGCTGTGTAGGCCTCACTGTGGTGACGCGGGGTCTTGGGGGGGCGGGAGGGGTGCTCGATAGCACCTCCTTTTCCCTGGTGCGCGGGGCCAAGGACCTGGCCGACTGAGGAGGGAGAACAGGGGGGAACTGGGTCGGAGGGTGCGGGCGCGGGCACTCAAGCGGGATGCACGGCCGCGGCCGTGGGTCGGTCTGCGAATTAGTGCCACGACGCCCCCGGAACCTGAAGCTGCCACTGCCGCAGGTCCCGCTCCTCCAGCCGCCGCCGCTTGCGCCGGGGTGCGGCAGGGGCTGGGGAGAAGCGGTGGGGGCCGGGGCGGGGGGATGGGGTGACCCCGGCTCTGCCGCTGCCGGGGGAAGCACCTCCAAGGGGAAATGGTGAAAGGGGGGAAGGGAGGAAAGGTGAATAAAAGGAAGGGGATGGGGGCGGGATAAGGAAAAGTGAGATGGAGGCGCTGCCGGGCCAGCTCGCGGGGAAGGCAGGGGAGGGAGGGGACCAGGGAGGCCTTTAGAATGTTATTGGTATCTAGAGAGAACCAAAACAGATAAAAAAAAAAAATATATATATATATATATATATATATATATATATATATATATATATATATATATACACACACACACACACACACACATATACATAAACACACACACACATATACACGTATATGTGTGTATGTATATTTCTTACTAATTTCCAGTAAGTTGCAAAAAGCAAAACTTGATTTTGCCTCATGCTGCCAGCTACTTACATAGCATTTACCCTGTATTTACAACCATTTACACTGTATTAGGTTTTATAAGTAATCTAGAGATGATTTAAAGTGTACAGGAGCATATGTGTATGTTCTATTCGAATACTACACCGTTTTATATAAGGGACCTGAGTATCAGTGGATTTTGGTATCTGCAGGAGATACTAGAACCAATCACCTGCGGATACTGAGGGATAACTGTACTCTTAAATTAACAAAGAGACTAAAACAACAACACAAAACAAAAAAACCCAAAGACAGCAAACGAGGATTGCCTTTACGTGAATTCCTCTTGGTTTCTATTTTTTTCTATATTCTTTCTTCTTTTTGGTCAAAAATGTTTTCAACCTTATTAGAAAGTTTATAGATTTTTATTTTGTTTCAAACAGAGGTACTACCAAATTCAATCTACTTATCTGCTAAGGATTTTAGTTTTTGTTTGTTTTGTTTTTGTTTTCTTTTTTAGGGCCTAACCTGCAGCAGCAGGATCTGAGCCTCCTGTGTGACCTATGCCACAGCTCACAATGGGAGATTGGATTAAGATGGCGGAATAGAAGGACTGGAGCTCAACTTCTCTCCCGAAAAACAGCAAAAATACAGCCAAATGCCGAGCAACCTTCAACCAAATGGACTGTAAACTTCCAAAAAAGATACTCTGCTCCAGAAGACACAGCGGAGACCACATCAAGAGGTAGGAGGGGCGATTACGCGATAGAAGCAACCC
>PVHT020000237.1:5009038-5037562 GCA_004024745.2 Catagonus wagneri | reverse complement strand
TGAGGTGGAGGACAGATTAGTGGAAATCACTAATGCAGACGAGAAAAGAGATAAAAGATTGAAAGGAAATGAGCAGAGTCTCAGAGAACTCTGGGATAATGTTAAACGCACCAACATCCGTATTATAGGGGTGCCAGAGGGAGAAGAGAGAGAGAAGGGGACAGAAAAAAATATTCGAGGAGATTATAGCCGAAAACTTCCCTAATATGGGAAAGGAACCACTCACACAGCTCACAATGATGCCGGATCCCTAACCCACGGGGTGAGGCCAAGGATCAAACCGCATCCTCAAGGATCCTACTCAGGTTCATTAAACGCTGAGCCATGAAAGGAATTCCCAGGATTTTAGTTTAAAAACATTCTTTGACAACAAAATAAGGACCAAATACTACTCGCCACAGTACTCTGAGACAAGACACCTTGATAACTGTGGAAACACTTTCTCAGTATGTTTGACTGAACTCTTTCCCCGAAGTTCTCTTAGCAAGGTGCACATGCTTAAGTGAACACATCTATTAGTTAAAGGCATGAGCCCCCCCCCTTTTGTCTTTTTAGGGCTGCACCCGCACCCATGGCATACGGAGGTTTCCCAGGCTAGGGGTCAAATCGGAGCTACAGCTGCCGGCGTACACCACAGCCGCAGCAACGCCAGATCCGAGCCATGTCTGCAACCTACACCACAGCTCACAGCAACACCGAATCCTTAACCCACTGAGCAAGGCCAGGGATCGAACCCGTAACCTCATGGTTCCTAGTTGGATTTGTTAACCACTGAGCCACATATGCTTTTATATCAGTATATTTGAAAACTAGGGATAAATAGATGATTCTCTACATAAACGAAACCTATCCAAGAAAGAGCGTAAACATGAATAGAATAATCATTACAGATGGAATTGGAAAAGTGTTAAACTCTAACATTGTAAATTGCACCAGAACCAGATTGATTCCTAGCTGATTTTTATCTATTCTTTAAAATTTCAATGTGATTTAAACTATTCTAGGCTATTAATGAAAAGATAGAAAACTCACTAGTTCAAGAGTCAATGAACTTTAAATCTACACTTAATAAAGACAATACATAAAAAAACCCCAGGAAACTGTAAATCAGTCTCATGAGTATAGATACATATTTCCAAGTTTATGAATATAGATGTATGGTTCCAAAAATTATATTTAATCTAGTAATGTAATAAAGTATTTTTGAGGTAGTTCAAAAATAAGAATTCTAGGGAGTTCCCTTCGTGGCTCAGTGGTTAACGAATCCGACTAAGAACCATGAGGTTGCGGGTTCGATCCCTGACCTTGCTCAATGGGTTAAGGATCCGGTGTTGCCGTGAGCTGTGATGTAGGTTACAGACGTGGCTCGGATCCCGCATTGCTGTGGCTGTGGCGAAGGCCGGCAGCTACTGCTCCTGTTAGACCCCTAGCCTGGGAACCTCCATATGCCGCGGGTGCGGCTCTAGATAAAGGCAAAAAGACAAAAAAAAAAAAAAAGAATTCTACCAATATAATCCACTTCATCAACAAACTTACGGAGAAAAACTATATGATCGTGTCAACAGAGGCTGAAAAGGTTTTTGATAAAGTTGCCATTTCTAATAAAAAATTCTACATAGGAGTTCCCATTGTGAGTCAGTGGTCACTAACCTAATATCCATGAGGATGTGGGTTTAATATCTGGCCTCACCTGGTACATTAAGTATCCGACGTTGCCATGAGCTGTGGTGTAGGTTGCAGATGTGGCTCGGATCCTGTGTTGCTCTGACTGTGATATAGGCTGGCAGGTACAGCTCCAATTCGACCTCTAGCCTGGGAACCTCCTATGCCACAGGTTTGGCCCTAAAAAGCAAAAAAAAAAAAAGGCTACATAAAGAAGTTCTCTTGTGCCACAGAAGGTTAGGATCTGGCATTGTCACTCCAGCGGCTCAGTTTGTTGCTGTGATGTAGGTTCAATCCCCGGCCCAGGAACTTCTACATGCCATGGGCATAGACACACACACACACACACACACACACACACACACAAAAAAAAACCAAAAAAAAACAAAAAAACTACATAAAATAGAAACTCTTTTTTTTTTTTTCCTCCATGCCCACGGCATGTGGACATTCCCTGGCCAGGGACAGAATCTGTGCCACAGCAGTGGCTTGGGCAGCTACAGTGACGACAATGGGAACTCTGAAAAAAACTCTTAATATGACAGACTATACTTACTAAAGCCCAACGGAAATATTCTAAATAGCAAAATATCAAAACCCTTTCATTAAAATTAGTAACTAGTAAGGGATTCTGTGTTAGTAAACATTGTTTTACACACTCCGGTACATTCAGTGAGACAGAAAAAAATGGTATAAATACTAGAAGAAAAGGAGATAAAGCTCAAGAGATACAGGCCAAAAAAAAACCTATAAGAATTAGTAAGGTAATTTGATAATATGACTGACGACAAGATCAATATACAGGAGCTAATGGCTTCTCTCTACCCTTTTTTTAATAATGATTTTTATTTTTTTCCATTATAGCTGATTTATAATTTCTGCCAATTTTCTACTGAACAGCAAGGTGACCCAGACACACATACATATATACATTCTCTCTACCCTTCTAATAAGCATTTAAAAGAGGAAATAAAGTTTATGAAATGCTATTCAAGAGTTCCTGTCGTGGAGTAGCAGAAACAAACCCAACCAGTATACCCAGCAGAATGCGGGTTCAGTCCCTGGCCTCGCTCAGTGGGGTCAGGGGTGGGCATTGCCATCAGCTGTGGTGCAGTCTCAGACGTGGCTTGGATCCTGTGTTGCTGGGGCTGTGGCGTGGGCCGGCAGCTGCAATTCCGATATGACCCCTAGCCTGGGAACATCCATTATGCCATGGGTTCAGCCCTAAAAAGTAAAAAAAAAAAAAAAAAAGCTATTCCTATAAATTATTTAGAGATAAATTTGACAAGAAAAGCATAGAAGTTAAATTAAGAAAATAACATCTTATTTCAGAACAGAAAGCAAGTGCTCAATACAAGGAAAAGCATTCATGTTCTTGGATGAGGACTTTAATATTAAACAGTCAATTTTCTCACTTTTGTATAAATTCAGTAAAATTTCAATTAATATTCTAATGGGCTTTGGATGCAGGTCGGAACTAAAAAAAACAGCAAGATAAAATACTTAAAAATCAAACAAACAGAATCCTTGGGGGTGCAAAATCTAGGAAAAAATATTTATTTACTTTTACTTTTTTTTAGGGCTACACCTAAAAAAAGGAGGTTCCCCAGCTAGAGGTCAAATCAGAGCTGCAGCTGCCAGCCTACATCACAGCCACAACAATGCAGGATCCGAGCTGTGCCTGTGATCTATACCACAGCTCACAGCAACACCAGATCCCCAATCCACTGAGCAAGGCCAGGAATCAAATCTGCGTCTTTATGGATACTAGTCAGAATTGTTTCTGCTACACCACAATGGGAACTCCAGAAAAAAGCATATTTTATCAACAGGTAGAAGGCACTGGAAAGCGAGAAGCTATATAAAAGAAAAAAAGACGTATGTGACACTATAAAATTTTTAAATTTTATATGAATAAATGTGGAAGAGATAACATAATTTAAATTAATAGATAATAGATTCAAAAAATTCATGATACAGAAGAGGGTAAATATTAGATAACTAAAATAATGAGCTCATACAATATAAGGCAGAAGAGAATAAGAAACTAGTAGAAAAGTGGGCAAAAGATATGAGCAGACAATTCATGGAAGAAAAAAATCTAATAACCAATAAACACATAAAATACTGTTACTAGGGAAATATAAGTTAAAGTAACTGTGAGTATCCTCAACAATGGCAATTTTAATAAGTTTATATGTGTTAACTTCAAAAAAAAGTAACTGAGATATCACTTTAAATCTATTTGTCAAAATTTTTTCGAAGTGATTATGCCTATTATTGACAAGAATGTGGAGAGGAGTTTCCCATATATTGTTGGTGGAAAGAGGAAGTATTAGAGCCTTCTTGTAAACTAATTGGCAATATCTATTCAAATTATATTTATATGTACCTTTTTTAAGCAGTGCCACACCAGCATTATCTCATAGGACTAAAAGCATCAAGAGGCAAGATGACATCTCACAGGATGTTTTCTTTAGCTTTGTTCATAGCAGAAGAAACAAGAACAGAGCTCTCCTAGAAGACTTTGAAGGATTACCAGGTATTTCTAGTATTAGTAAGAAAAAGCAAGATGTCTAAAGTAGTCAGTTTGCTACCAACCGACCAAATGGTCTCCTCAATAAAAGGTACGGTATCAACGATTCAGCACTGATCTCTGTGGCTGGCAGTTTGGCTGCAGGAGCTAGAGCCACCTTGGCAAGTGGGAGGCCAGGCTGTTGGGCCAATGAGTAATCTAAGTCTCTGCTGCCATTGCCAATTTGCTCATGTGCCCATTGTCCTAGCACTGGGATGTCTTAGACACAGGCTGGCTGAAATCAACTGGCTCACCCATTTTGTCTCTTTGGTTGTTAATGCCTTATTCATGGTAGATGATCTCGATGGACATTAACATTTGCCATAAAGACCTGCTGTAGGAGTTCCCTTCGTGGCTCAGTGGTTAACGAATCCGACTAGGAACCATGAGGTCACGGGTTCGATCCCTGGCCTTGCTCAGTGGGTTAAGGATCTGGCGTTGCCGTGAGCTGTGGTGTAGGTTGCAGACGCGGCTTGGATCCCGCGTTGCTGTGGCTGTGGCGAAGGCCAGCAGCTACAGCTCCTGTTAGACCCCTAGCCTGGGAACCTCCATATGCCACGGGTGCGGCTCTAGATAAAGGCAAAAAGACAAAAAAAAAAAAATACCTGCTGTAATTCCTGCTGTGGCAAATGGGATAGGCAGCATCTCTGGGGCGCTGGGAGGCAGGTTCAGTCCCCAGCCAGGCACAGTGGGTTAAGGATTCAGTGTTGCCACAGCAGCGTAGGTCACAACAGTGGCTCAGATCTGATCCCTGGTCCCAGAAATTCCATATGGCACAGGGCAGTCAAAAAAAAAAAAAAAGTCCTGCTCACTTAGTGCCAACTCTCATCTGTTTATTCACGAGGCTTTTTCCTAGATTTCCTTGAATCAGATCTGTTAGTCTTTTCCTTCTAGACTCCTGATCACTGACCACTATTTAAGAATCTGCATATATTCTCCTCTTGGCCCATTCTCCTTCCACAAAGTATGTAACCAGTTGTACCATTCATAGCTCTGCCTACTGGGAAGATTTTCACTGCCCACCACTGTTCAAGGCCATCACTAAAAGTGGCTATAATGCAGCCACAATCATACTGTTTTCACCCAGGTACCTAGCAGACACATCTGTGAACCACGTTTGGGCTTTCCCCTCCTCCATTAGCTGGTATTATAGGACCTCCCCTGACAAGACAGTTATGAGTGAGGAGAATGGTACCTGTGCATCTGTGGTGGTGACATGGGGGTCTAGGGTATCTGCTCTGCCCTCTGGTACTACCTGATATCAAACATACCACTTCATACTTTTGGTGGACTGCTGCTGGGCTCATTTGACCTTATAAGTTGGCAGGTCTGACAAAACCCCTAATGAACATTTCTGGACCTATGGCCCCTTAGCTCTCCATAGTCTAATATTCTGTCTCTATCAAGGCCCAGTAATGTGCCAGGTAACGTATCTCTCTCTCTCTCTCTCTTTTTTTTTTTTTTGTCTTTTTAGGGCCGCATCTGTGATATATGGAGGTTCCCAGGCTAGGGGTCGAATTGGAGCTACAAATGCCAGCCTATGCCATAGCCACAGCAACATGGGATCCAAGCCGTGTCTGTGACCTACACCACAGCTCATGGCAATGCCGGATACTTAACCCACTGACCAAGGCCAGGGATCAAACCTGTGTCCTCATGGATGCTAGTCAGATTTGTTTCCGCTGAGCCACAACGGGAACTCCCAGGAAACATTTCTCAAAGGCGTATAATTCTCTTCTTCAGTTGGCAAGGCCTCACTCCAAAATAGCCAGCACTGTGATTCTCCCACTTGCTATACGTTCCATCCTGAACAGATTTACCTCAAAACTCAGGTATGAGTGAAAGCTATGAGAATGGAGAACAATTTATATAATAGATAATATACTATTATGCGACTTGTTCTATTCAACACTGGTTCGTGGTCCTTGACTCACCTACAAAGCATTCCAACCCCCATGTAGATGTGCTGCTGGCAGGCATGTCCCACCAGTCCTCCAAATACACTTGAATTTGGAACACTGCTGAGACTCCAGCTGGGTCTCTAATATAAGAGAACATAGAAGTATCTGGCAAAAGTGTATAAAACTAAGCAATCCGGATTCCCAGATGTTAACAGGCCAGCTGAATAAAATGAGGCTATATTAACCCAAAACTCAAAATCGCAATGGCTTAGGTGCCTACCGGTTTGACAGTCTGAACCTCAGCAGCCCATTTAAAGCAGGCTGTAATTATTTCTGGGAACCTCCAAAAGGGATGCTTCCCAGGCTCAGGCGGCCATAACGTCCACTTCCGGGGCGGGGGTCGCCCACTTCCGGGGCGGGGGTACAAGTGACTTTGTGTCCTGAGTGAACATCGCTCCCTGGACCACAACTGAGATTCACAGTAAGTAAACCGTGAATGCTGCCCCTGGAACAGTGTAGCGATGACCTTGTGCTTTTCAAGTATTCACAAGCCAGTTCCCATTCAGGATCTACTGTGTTCTTCCTCTTCTGCTCCAGTTGCCCCTGGCTACTGCTGACTGGCCTTGACCTTGCCTGAAGGAGAACCACTGATACCAATGATGAGGGCACCCTTCAAAGGCTCCCCACTACTCATGCCAAGGATGTGGCCTCCTAATAATCCCAGAGCCACTGTTTGCACATTTCCATATCAGGGCTCGGTTCTGTGCAGATATGAGGAGAAAGGTCACCTTTCTTTGTCCATGGCACTTTGCTTCCCAGGTGCTCAATCCCAGGCCTCACTGTTTCTCATCAAACTGTCTCATCTGTTTCCCCTCTCCATTCATTCTTTTTCTCCTGCAAGCAACTCTCAACATTATCCCCTACCAAGAGTCTGCCTTAGCCATGGAAATAAACAACTGGTTTGGGGTAATTTGCCTCGGTGCATAATACATCAACATTCCCATATGCCTTCTCCAACTTCCATCCAGAAGGACAAAGAAGCATACATCTAGATCAGAACACCTGATACCTGCCTAAAACCTGTGGTCCCTTGTCCAAAAGAACAAAGAAGCATACCTCTAGATCAGAACACCTAATACCTGTGGTTATTTATTTTATTATTTTTCTATTTAGGGCAATACCTGTGGCATATGGAGTTTCCCAGGCTAGGGACTGAATTGGAACTGCAGCTGCTGGTCTACACCACAGCCACAGCAATCCTAGATCTGAGCTGCATTCGTCACCTACATTGTAGCCTGAAGCAATGCCAGATCCTTAACCTACTGAGCAAGGCCAAGGGTCAAACCCACATCCTCATGGATATGAGTTAGATTCTTAACCTGCTGAGCCACAATGAGAACTCTATCTGTGGTTATTGTAATGGTGATTATATGTATGTATGTGATTATATATATGTATATATATACGCACATATATATGTATGTGTTAGAGGAAAAAAGGATTGGGTACTTGCTTTATATCTAGACCCAGTCAAGGAGTAAAACTGTAATTTCTAATTTTTAAAATCTTTAATACACTGAGCATAATATTTCCAAACTATTTTCCTACGATCTATTTTCCCACAGAGAATAATTAAATAAACCACATTCAAAGATGTGCAATTATCTATACGATAAAAACTTGACAGTGAAAAAAGTCTTCAGGGACAGAGAAAGAAAAACTGGTTTTACACCTTCCATAACTTCAAGTTTCCAACATCCAGCAAGATCAAATTATAAGGACAAGTATCTTGAGGAAAATGATAATGGCTTTGAAGAAACTGTTCTAGTTCCATACTATCAAGAAAATTTAGTATTGTTTATTTCTCACAAATACCTCATAACTGGCTTGACAATTTTCAACAAAGGGAATAAATAGATACCTTCAGGTTCAGTAAAAATAATCTAGTTAAGAAGATGGAAGACCCTCAGCTTGGACACTTCAATACTTAGCCATGTCGATTCTTTTAGCAAATGGCTTTCAAATTTTTTCATTATGTCAATTTTGCCTTTAACTTGTTCATTTTTACAGGAGACCTATCTAAGAATCCTTCCAAACAGGGTTGGTGGTTTCAACTGTGATCTATATATTTAAAAACTTCTAAAAGTAATGTTATGAAGCTGCTGCCTGCATTTATTAGTATCCTGTAAATAAGAAGCAGTAAAATTCAGCTTCTGGTGGAGTCCAGCCTGTCTGTCTGCTACCACTATAGCCCTGCTCCCTCTGACAATCTCATGTTTATAATTTTTTTTTATTTTTTATTTTTAGGGCCATACCTGAGGCATATGGAGGTTCCCAGGCTACGGGTCGAATCAGAGCTGTAGCCACCGGCCTACGCGAGAGCCACAGCGACATGGGATCCGAGCCACATTTGCAACCTACACCACAGCTCACGGCAACGCTGGATCCTTAACCCACTGAGCGAGGCCAGGGATCGAACCTGCATCCTCATGGTTTCTAGTCAGGTTCGTTAACTTTTGAGCCATGAAGGGAATTCCTTGTGGCAGTTTTAAGTATACCTTCTCTTCAGGGTTTCAAAAATCTTTGGGCCTAGTCTCATCCAGAACAGTCCACTGTATTCACATTTAAAAGATATCAAAAAACATGAAATGCAAATATGAAAAATACTCAATCTTCTCATTAAAGTAATGGAGTTCTTGGCACCTTAATTTCCTAACATCTAACTTCATTAATTTAGCAACCAATAACATTTTCTAGAGAGTGAACAATTGTCCTGTACAAAATCATAGGACATATATTTATATTCATGCAAGAAAAATTTGTATATGAAAAGTGCTACCTACAAAACCACACTAATTTTGAACCCTGTAAAAGGATCTGAAATATTAGGATACTTGCCTCCCAAACCTACAATGTTAAATTAACATTTGGTTTAAACTATCTAATATTGAGTCATTAAAATAAGAGTGCCGGAAAGTGATCATGGCAGATGCTGAAGCCAGAAACCAGGAGCAAAAAAGACAGCTATAAATTATCAAGGTATTAAATAAAAGTTTTAAAAAACAAAAATACAGATTTTCCAGAGGATACCTAAAATATGAAAAGATGTAAAGGTGAAGAGATGTACATTTACCCATCTCTTGTTAAAAAACTTAAGTAACTGAATTCAACTACTAAAAAAGATTACAGGAATCAAATCAAAGATTTTTGTTATACCTACATCAGAGAATAATGTAATTAGCGTTTATACTTTTTAGAAAGATCAAAAGGTGGTGCCATCAATTGTGATTAAAAAAAAAAAAAGACCAGGGTGAGCAGCTGTTGAAGCAGAAAGTGGGGATTGCAGAGCTTAGTTTGGGACTTGTGAGTCTGCAGTGTCAGTACATTTTCAAGTAAAGACATCCTACCGGTAGTTGGGTACTGAAGGTTGAGGCCAGGTGGAGATAGCTGGACTGTAATATAGTTGTAGAAGTATCATGATAAATAAAACCAACAGAATTGGTAAGAGGATAAAAGGAGTTTCTTGGGAAAAAACAAACAAGAAACAACTGGAAAAACATGGAAGCCTGGGTTAAATCTGCAGTTAAATTGTAAATGGTCAAAGCTGACCCCCAAAAAGGAAACCAAGAAAGAACTGATCTTTTATGAGGAGCACCAGGAACACGTGTGGTCATGAAATCTAAGGCAATAGAGATTTTCAAGAAAAAGGAGATAGTCACCAGTATCAAATGCATATAGAGGAGTGACACTTCAAAGATGCCATGAGGTTGGGAAGAAGATATGAATGAATAAAAATACAGGGGAGTTCCCAACTGGGGGAGCGGGAAGCTAGAGCGTTCATGCCTGATAACCTCTATTCTCTCTGTAAAGTAGGAAGCAAGGTCTCATAAAAGGTTTTCACACCTAAGAATCAAAGACAAAAGCAAAACACAGATTTGAGAATCAGCATTAGAGACATCAAACACACACAAAAAAAACAGTAATAGAAGTTCGGACGTCTCTCAAGTTGGGTACTATTAAAGATAGGCTTTTTAACAATCTACTCTATACAAAGCTCTCCCAGAGCAATGGTAACAAATAAACCAAAATCTAAGATTCTCATTATTGTTCAGATTACATAAAAGCCTAGTGCAGTGTCTGGCACCCAGCAGATATGCAGTACGTGTTTGTGGAATGAATGAAGAAATGAAGACATGAACTAAGAGACACTATAAAAATACCTTAAGAACAAGAAAATACTAGTACAGGTTTTGCTGCAAATGTTTATAACAAAAATATATGTATTCCAAGCACAAACTTAGATTAACATAACAACATTTAGGATGCAAGAAAATTCTTACTTGATAGGTAGAGATAAATATTATGGAGTCTTATTAAAACCTGAGTAAGACACAGCAAAAATTTTGGTTCATGCTCTTATTGCCTAAAATCATGATTCAAAATGGTTTAATTCCAGTACATCAGAAAATAAAAATTATTATCAAACTGGATTTATTGGGAATAGATCCTAGGCATATAATGTAAGAAGGTAAAAATTAATGTAACATTAATAATAACAAGTGCCTAACAAGTTTTTAATTGCTTGAAAAAAATTCCTTTGTAAACTTATTATAATGCTTTATCATTATTTTTACATCATAAAAATTTTTTCTTACAACATTTTTGGAAATTTTTATGATACAGAAAACTTTATGATATCCATCAAGAGTACCTGATTGTTAATATTTGTCAACTTTTTTTTTTCTTTTTAGGGCTGTACTCATGGCTTATGGAGATTCCCAGGATAGGGGTCGAATTGGAGCTACAGCTGCCAGCCTATACTGTAGCCACAGCAATGCAGGATCTAAGCTGATTCTATGACCTACACCACAGCTCACGGCAGCGCCAGATCCTTAACCCACTGAGTGAGGCCAGGGATTGAACCTGCGTCCTCATGGTTACTAGTCAGATTCATTTCTGCTGCACCACAATGGGAACTCCTGTCAACATTTCTTTTTTTTTTTTTGCCTTATCTAGGGCCGCACCCGTGGCATATGGCTAGGGGTTTAACAGGAGCTGTAGCCGCCAGCCTTCGCCACAGCCACAGCAACGCGGGATCCGAGCTGCATCTGCAACCTACACCACAGCTCACGGCAAGCCAGATCCTTAACCCACTGAGCAAGTCCAGGGATTGAACTCGCAACCTCATGGTTCCTAGTCGGATTCGTTAACCACTGAGCCATGACGGGAACTCCAGCATTTCTTTATCTCCATATTTTTGAGTCATTTTAAAACACATTGCAGACATAACAACATTTCAGCCCTAAACACTTCACCACTCATCTCATAGAAATGAGAATATTAACATTAATTCACAATTACCACTTAATATACAGCTCATATTTAAATTTTCCCAATTGTCCCCAAAATATCTCTTACAGTTTATTTTCTTACCCAAGACTCAGTTAAGTTTCATGCATTGCATTTGGTGTTATATCTCTCCACTCCCTTTTGAGCTAGAATAGTCCTTTGCCCCTGTCTTTTTTTATTTGCATGATATTGAATTTTAAAGAGAGTCAGTTGTCCCATATAATGATGTCCCACATTCTGAATTTTCTTGTTTCCTCATGATTCCATTCAGGTTAAATATTTGGGGGCCCAAAGACCACATAGCTGATGCACTGCATCAGAACTCCCATAATGTGGAAGTTTTCCCCTGTTGTGATGCTAAGTTTTATTCCTTGGTGAACAAAGCGGTTGCCATATCTCTCCATTGTAAGTACACACTTCCCTTTTATAATTAATAAGAGGTCTGCATGGTGGTATTTTGAAACCATAAGACTATCCTGTTCCCCAACAGTCTTTTACCCAATAATAGTTTGAGCAACTATTCGTGGTCCTGACCTGGAGTAATTATTACACTAGTGGTTGCAAAATGGTGATTTTTCTAATTCGATCATACCTTTGCTCTCACATATACCCAGGTGGGTCCTGGGCAAGCTCAATTTTACACCTTTACTGCCCCAGATCTGGAATCAACCCTTTCCTAAAGAAGCCCATGTCACTTTTAGTGGAGAATGGCCTTCCAAAATCAAGATCCCAGCACCAAGTATACTTATTGCTCTTGCTAGGCACTTGTTTTTTCCAGTGGGCAGGAGCTAAGAGTCTATGAATCCATATCTACCGCTACATCTATCTATATACGGTTTTCTCTTGTTTCTTGCCAGAAGGCAGCATGCTGTATATAGTCTACTGCACCTTGCAATAAAAGCAAACTTTGAAAGTTTAACATCCCAAATTACCAAATTCACAAAGAATATTTCAGAGAACTCTATATCTTATTAATACGCCCAAGGGTAGTGTAAGCAAGATGTAAATAACATACTGATATAAACATCATTTGGTAAATGTTAGAACTGTAATATCTAACAAATTTCCCCAATTTAAAGTCAAGGTCTTCCTTCAAGAATTAAAGTCTGCTGGAGTTCCTATTGTGGCTCAGCGGAAAGGAATCCAACTAGGAACCATGAGGTTTCGGGTTCGATCCCTGACCTTGCTCAGTGGGTTAAGGATCCGGCATTGCTGTGGGCTGTGCTGTAGGTCACAGATGCGGCTCAGATCTGGCGTTACTGTGGCTGTGGTGTAGGCTGGTGTAGGCTGGCAGCTGTAGCTGATTCGACCCCTAGCCTGGGAACCTCCATATGCCACATGCATGGCCCTAAAAAAGCAAAAAAAAAAAAAAAAAGTCTGTGCAATATGAGTTCAGTAGAAGAGATTTCCAATGCTGGAAATTTAGACTTACTATAACAGCATTTTTATTTAAGAAAAACAAAAGTTTTCTTTCTGTTGACTACAAGTTTCATATGCATCAATAATGGGTGGGGTTGCTGGCATGATTTTTGATTGTACTAACAAAAGTATGGTTCCTAGGTTATTGCAATCAGAGACTCTATTCTTTGTTGGCTGGACTAAATCTGGTACAGTGTTTAACTCATTCGACCACATTTTAAAAGGAACAATGAAAAGAGTAAACAGAAAGAAGAGAAAATGCTTTGAAAGAACCCCCTTCAAATATTTGAAAGCAGTTACACAGAAGAAGAAACAGACTCATCTTGTGTTCATCTGTAAGCCAAAACTCAGACCAGAATATAGATGTCACAAAGAGGAGGATTTCAATTCAACTTTAGAAAAAAAAAAATGTTATAATTGAATATACAGTGTTGGTGAGGTCCCCATCACTAAAGTATTTGCATAGAGTCTAGAATTCCACAGAGGAAATTCCAAGTATCTTGCAGCGGAAAGTTCGTGCTGAATCAACTCTATGATTCTGTTCACACCTAAATAGCTTCTGAGAGTAGCCTTCTATTAAAAAATGCATGATGTGTTATTCGTAAAGACGACCTGATTTGTAATGAAGGTATTGAACTGTGATCAGCTATACAGCATTGCAAATGGCTGGAGCTACAGAAGCTTCCTAGAGGTTACTTATCTGTTTCCAGGAGTTGACCACGTTAACGTGGGATCAGACCAGGTCGGGCAAGTCTGGCTGATGGGTGGGACTATCCAGTATCCATGAGGATGCAGGATTCAAGGTAGAAACATGAGTCGGAAGTAAATCCATATCTAGGGAAGAGAGGGTCAGACATATCAGCTAGGCCTCCTAACAGTGTCCCAGTCATCAGCTAGAGCAATGATGTGAGTTGTCCTCTTCACCTAGGTTTGTTTTCCAGTTTCCTGTGAATATATGCATGTCTTAGGGGAAAAGGGGGATTGTGAGCAAAAACTAAAAGAACCGTGCTGACTAAAACATCTGTAAGACTAGAATGCAACATAATACTGCTTTGATGCCCACATGGCACACCATAACACAAAAGGGAGGTGCTATTTCTGTTTTGCCTCAATGCAGACTGGCTCGGTTCATTGTAGGCTCCAAGAACACAGTGCCACTGTTTTGTGTAGAAGGTTTCAGCAAATCAACACTGCCTGTGGCAGCACTGGGATTTGGGGAGAAATACCCAAGAGGAGAGAATTAGGCTGCATCCAATGGTCAAGGACCTGCATTTATTTTTGCAGGCAGTGGGGGCCTCAAAGAAAAAGGGCTTCTGTATTACCATACTGAGATGTCTTGATGATTCTCAGTAATAAAAAGGGGAGCATCTGAGTGTAGCAACCCCTGAAAAGGCGAGAGTAAGTAGGCATTTCTACAGAGCAGCTAGTTCATTATTCTGAACATGACCCCTCTGTAAATGAAACATCTGTAAATTCTTTGACACTGTCTTCCCCTGTTCATGAATTTGGGCTGGACTTCGTGACTTTCCAGGATCCCATAAAATGCAGCAGAAGTGAAGTAGTTGACTTTGGAGGCTAGGTCATACAACACAGCTTTTGCCTTGCTTATCAGAACCCTACTAGATGGAGAACTCAGCTGCCTTGTCCTAAGTCTGACTACCCAGAGGCAACCATGCTATGAGGATGTTCAGGCCACATGAAGAGAATATATGTAGGTTTTCTGGTTGATTGCCTTTGCTGCAGACCCAGCTTCAACCACCAGACCTCGGAAAAAATAAGCCTGTAGATGATTCTAGTCCCCCACCATTGAGACACCTCCAGGTACTTCAGTCTTCCCAGCTGAGGTCCCAAACATCATGCAGCAAAAATAAGCCATCTTTGCTATGCCTTGTCTGAATTCTGACCAAGAGGGTAACTCTACATTTTGTAAAGAGTAAAACTACAATGTGTAAGGCTTACGATGATACAGATAGGTAGGTTGGACTAATATTATCAACTACCCTTGTTTTACAGATTGAAATAACAACAAACAAGGATTTGTGCTTACCAGGCTTGAGATTAAATGCCATGACGTGGCATGCTGACGCTAAAATCCTGATTTTCGGACTCCGGAGTTTATGCTTTCTCTGTATTTTCCCATGTGGATCCCCTGGGACTTTAGAATGGCCTAGGGAAATCAAATAAGATATATTCAAAGATGAGGTCAGAAAATGTTGAATGAATGAAAACTAACAAGAATCAATATAAAATGAATGAGATCAACCATCCTGTGGAGAAAAAAAATCACGTTAAGATATGATCTACACAGATTGTGGCTGATAAGAGGATAATTTAAAACGGGATGAATGGGAAAAAACACTTCAGTGTTTTAATGTTATGAAGAAGTGTTACAATGATGTAATATTTCTAGGGGCTTTTTTTTTAAGGGCCACAGGTGCAGCATATGGAAGTTCCCAGGCTAGGAGTCAAACGGAGTTGCAGCTGCTGGCCTACACCAAAGCCACAGCAACACAGAATACAAACCACACGTCACAGCAACACTGGATCCTTAACCCACTGAGGGAAGCCAGGGATGGAACCCGAGTCCTCATGGATACGAGGCCGGTTTGTTACGGCTGAGCCACCTGGGAACTCCTGTCAAGCCACTTCTTGATTTAAATTCAGTGCCTCAAGGAGACCTCTCTACTTGGAAGGGAACAACAAAGCTAACAAAGGCTCATTCGACAGCTTATATTTTGGGTTTTTAAATGTAGGGGAATATTAGCATTCTGGCTAATAGAGCAGCCTCTCATGCAACTCCTTACTCAGCTCCTGAGCTCACGTTGACTCTATCCATACACAGACATTCTGTTTCAGAAGTCAGTAGGACAGATTTCTCTCTCTTGAATCATGGTGAATACAAGAAGGAAGCCACTGGTGACTTCTCCCCATGGGAACTGCACTTAAAGCTTCACTAGACTTGATTTGAGGTTGCTTGGTGATTAACTGCACACCATCGGGAGTTCATAGTAACTTCCACTGTTTCTCACTCCTATTTCTCCCTTCCTTAATTTTTTTTTCCTGCTGCATATTTCCCTTTCCTTTCAAATAAATGCATTTTTAATAATGAATTCGGTTTCTTTAACAAATTCCATTCTGTAACTGGGCCCCTCATAGGGAATATACTTCTCTCATCATCAGGCATGTTTTGCAGAGAATGCTTATTCTGTTCATGAGCTGCAGAAAGTACTTAAAATATTTCGAATGATTTTCTTGAAAATAAAAATGAAGTGCGGATGGCTCAGAAGTCTAGAAGGCTCCGTGCCTTGTGCAGTCCCTAGCACATGGAAAGTGCCCCGTTGACATTTGTTAAATGAATGAACCTGGAAAACGAAAAATACACTAAAACAACAACCTTTTCCTAAACAAACAAACAAAAACAAAAAGCTTTAGACTTCCATTTAGACTCACTTTAACAGGCCAAATCCTTTAATGCGTCAGGTTCCTCTGCGTAAAGGATACAAGAATCATTCTGATAACTTGGCCTTTCCTAAGTATATTTCTATCAAATTCTGCCTGGCCGTTTCAACCTTGGGGTTTCAAGCAATGGAAATAATACAAGTCATATAGGCTTCCCGTCTTCCTCCCTCTAGGATTTCAACTTCTTCTAAAACACCGCCCTCCTCTCCTAGTAAATCCTACGGAACAGAAGGGGTTCAGAACGGAGGAGAAGACAATTAATCGGAGCCATGGCAACGGCGGAGCGGAGGCAAAGTGGGAGGAGAAGGGTGGGCCGATGGGGAACGCGCCCTCCCCGGGCAACGGCGCGAGGGGGCGCTCCTAGGATCACGTCACGTACCCCCGGGTGACGTCACGGCCGTGATACACGGGTGACGCCGTTGCCGCGGCGACTTCCAGTCGTCTCCGCCCCCTGCCCCCGCCCCCTGCCTAGCGTCCTTCCCCCAATCCCCTCAGGCTTGGTTGCGCCAGGGGCCGCAGGCCGGTTCCCGAGGTGGCCCAGGCGTCCCCCCGCCGCCGGCGCCGCCCGGGCCGTCCCTCCCCGCCGCCCCCCGCCCTCCGCCTCCGCCTCCCCCCGCCCTCCGCCTCCCTGCCCCCTCCCCGCCCAGCAGCGGTCGCTGGGGCCCGGCTCTCGGTTATAAGATGGCGGCGCTGAGCGGCGGCGGCGGCGGCGCGGAGCAGGACCAAGCTCTGTTCAACGGGGACATGGAGCCCGAGGCCGGCGCCGCGGCCTCTTCGGCTGCAGACCCCGCCATTCCCGAGGAGGTGAGTGCCGGCGCACCCTGCACCCCTCCCGACCCGGGGCTGGCCCGGCTGGTGTTTATTTGGGGGAAGAGGTGGCGGCGGGAGCTATGGTGCCCTCAGCCACCTTCTCCTCTGGGCTCTGCGGGGTGGGAGATGGGCATTCCCCTCCTGTCCCTCTCCGTCACGCAGCTCCTCGCGACGTAAACACACACAATGGCCCGGGGGGTTTCCCTGGCCCGCTCTTGGGGCTGGAGGGATTCGGGCAGCGGTGGTTGATGAGCAGGAGGCCATCAGTAGGGGGCGAGACTCGGGGTTGGTCAGAGAAGGTCACGGCTGGCTGAAGGTAGCCAGCCTCGCATCTCCTCGATGTTTTCGTGTGGGGGGCGGGGGAGGCTGGCGGCGGGCCTCCAGGTACAAGATGTAGATAAGTAGCCGGGGCCGGGACCCTAACCCGAGTTCGTGCTGTGTGTAATTATTACCTGGTCATGGTGATGATGGGGCGCATCATTCCCTTTGCTCTACATGACTGTCTCCCTTTTCAGGCCGCTGCCCTTCCTTCCACTTCTCTGCTTGGTGGTGGTGGGGATTTCTCTTCACCTGTTTTTACCAGCGGATGGTTTTGATTTAGTCTTTACTTTTTCAACCGTGAATGCCACTGTTTCCGTTCTTTTTTCCACCCCGGTCCTTAATGTTTGTCAGAGCTCTGTCGCCGACTGGTAACCCCCATCCCATTCCCATCTGCCGCCCGGCTCCTTTGCCAAGAGTCGGACTTGCCTGCCTTCTAACCTCAGCTTCTCCTTAAGACCGTTTTTGCATTTCTGTTACCCTGGTCCCCTTGAGGCCTTGCAGTTCTTCCCACCGCTCCCTAACATTGTTGTCTATTGTTATCGTCACAAATCCTTCTGGACGCTTTGGAGCTACTTAACTTTCAGAATCCTGAAGCTGTCAAGATTCCATCAGGTTTCACTTGCACTCCTGGCACTTTTTCGTTAGTCTTCCATCGTGCATTCACACCTCTTTGTTTCTTTCTGTTTGTTTTATAAGTTTGATTTCTTTCTGTTGTTCTCTCCTGCCCCCCCCTTTAGTCCTTGCTTCTATCAGCCTGCTTTTGCATTATTCAGCCTCTTATCACCTTGTCAAATTACTTGATTTACATTTTGGTTTTTATTACGGAAAATTGATTACATTTATGTTGGTATTGTATTACATAAAATAACACACTTCATTATGCTTCACAAATAATGAGATAACATATGGTGTAATAACTGTGCTTTACAATTATTGATTAGATAACGTGACTTTAACTTTGCTCAAAGTTCTTTCCTTCCTACTACAGTACTTATATTTTGTTTCCCAATTCTTATAACGTCTAACTCTTTTTTTTTCCTGTGCAGTTCTCTTTTTCCTGCTTCATCACCTTTACTTTGGAAATTCAATGTGCTTTCTCTCTTCAGTATCAGTTTGTTCACAATAATGTTTGTTTTTCATCCTCTTACACCGCCTTCATATATGCCCAAAGATGTCTTCTGTACTGTAATATGATCTTACCTAAATTTCTCCTGTTTTTTTTTTTTACACCACTGTCTACTTACTTTTCTGTTTTCATTTCTGCTCAGATCAGTTTCCTCTAATATCTGTTCATTTCTCCCAGCTTCTTGGGTTGTAAGGATAGCGCTCTTCTTACTTGCATTTCCTAGTTTATTTTGTTTTCCTTGTCCCCAGTTGCCATTCATTCTGCCTTGTTTCCTGACTTTGGTACTTAACTTGCTGAAGCTTCCTCTTGTCTTCCCCACACCTCCACATTCCTTCTTATTTATAAACAGCTTTGTTCCGTTGACATGGAAATTTATTTTTAGGATACATTGTTTTTAATGGATAAATACTAGGGGGTCACATCTGCTGTCTATTTTTTCCATGAATCGGATGTGCCTTTGTCTTACTGGCACAGGTGCCTCTAGACTGGCTTTACTCTGCGGTGCCATGTGTGGTTTTGTTGAATCCTATGTAGAAGAATGGGTAAATTAATGGGTATGGGTTATGAAATTGTAGTTCTCTGATTATAACATTGTTTTCATTGAGAACTTTGTTTCAGAGTTGTTAGAACAGTTTGCAGTGATGTAGAGAAGGCTTTTTGTTTCGTACAGTGTCTGCTGTCTTATTTGAAAGGGCCAGATTGAGCTCTACCCCCAAAAGAATCTGATTCAGTGGACGAGAGCTAGGGCCATGGCTTCTGTATTTGGCACACTTCCTGAACAGTTCTCATGTATTAATGCTTGAGAATCTCTAGGTTACATGAATTCAAGTTTAAACTGGCAATATTAGAAAGCATATTAGTATCTCTTGAAACCATAAGGATACTCGTAACTAATTTCAATTAGAAGTGTTTCCCACTGCCTCCTCCTTTTTATGATTAGTGATGAATAGTATTTTTTCCTCCATATTTTCTTATAGGAACTTATAATAAATGTATTTGACTTGGGGAGAGGGGAGTAAAAGATTAAAAATGAATCTGCCTTGAAGTAATTTTAAACTTGAAGTTGGTGTTTGTTAATTCAATGGAAACTGAAATATACTTTGGTCTTTTAATTGAACTGTCTTCTGCATGTGTGCTTAAGAAGATAACTTAACCTTGTCAAGTACATGGAAAGAAATGAAAAAGATGTGCTTGTGTAAAATGAAACCTTTCAGTCTAAAGAATTACCATACAGTAAAATACAGGTTTTAAAAAGTTTCTCAGAGGGAAAGCACATTTGTTATTGGAAAGTTAGAAAAATATAAACATAAAAACTTTAGAAAATTATCTGTATGTAATCTTGCCACTAAGATATAATTACCATAAACATTTTAGTGTACATCCATATACTCTTTTTTTATGCTTGTATAATGCATTGTATGTGGTTTTGTATATTTTTAAACTCATAACAGTATACAAAACATTTTCATATCAGCTGTACTGTGTACCTGTCATGGTGCAGCGGAAATGAATCTGACTAGGAACCATGAGGTGGCGTGTCGGATCCCTGGCCTCGCTCGGTGGGTTAAGGATCTGCTGTTGCCGTGAGCTGTGGTGTAGGTCTCAGACATGGCTCAGGTCTGGCATTGCTATGGCTGTGGTGTAGGCTGGCAGCTGTAACTCCAATTACACTGCTAGCCTGGGAACTTCCAGATGCCGTGGGTGTGGCCATAAAAAAAGTCAAAAAAAAGATATACTGTGATTTTAACTAATTTTTTTATATTAGGTTGTTTCTAACTTTTTTATTCTTATCAAACATCTTGAGCATAGATATAGATTTGGTTTATAAAATTATATTGGAAAGTGAACAAATTCATTTTCCGTATTTGTAAGTATTACTTTGTAGATGCTCAAAATAGAGTATTCTGGTAAATGACAGGAGCTTATTAAATATTTATTGAATGAATGTGCTTATGCTTTTGGCATCAACATTACTTCTGACCATTTAAATATTCCTGATGTTATTTTTTTTCTATCACCATATGGTATAATCGGGGATAATATGATCATCTGGTATAAAAATACATTTATTTAAAAAAAAAGTTTTATACCAGGGTGTGATATTTGTTTACTATTCTTCTTATGCTGTATTTTTATAGACGGGAGCCTCTTAGAATTGCATTACAATTAAAATTGTGTTGTTTTCAAAATCTTTTATCACCAGCTTTAGTTAAGTTGTGTAATTACAGTAATGCATTGACTAAGCAGTATTCTGGGACGGAATATCCCTTATAGTGAGGTTCACTGTATAAAACACATCTTTATGATTCATGCCTGGTTTAGGTTGAATTGCATCATACTTTTAAAAAGTGGTAGGCGCGCTAAGCTTTGTGTTTCTGCAGTTAAGGTTATTGCTGTTAATACTTGTCTAGATATATTTATTTGAAGGTGGACAAAATGTACCTCTTAGGTAAAGACATAAAATAATTGTGTCTTTGGTATTTCTAGCATTCCCTTTCTGTATTCTTTCTCTCTTATTTAATGAACCCTCTCCTTTAGGCATCCACTTATCTCTTTTATTTAGGAAATTTTCTAGTATCAGTCGCTTATATATGCTGGCTATTGAAGGCACTGATTATCAGTAAACAGATAAGAAAGGAAAGTTGGGACTGGGTACTTGAATCCTTGAATGTAGTAAAACCTGAAAGCAAACTTGATTTAATTGTATTTAGATAATAAGCCAGAAAAATTATGTTAAGATAATAGACTAGAGAAGTCTTGATTCTGTTTCTGGCTTTCCTCACTAGAGAGCTGATCAGTCATAACACTTGGAAACCCATGTTCTGTGTGCGGTCAGGGAGGGAGGAGGGAGCCGGCCACATTGCTTTTTTAGCATTTTCTAAGACCTGATGCTTACCTTGAATGAGAAGGGGGCAATTGCTTAGTCTTCTTCCATTTTCTCCAATCCTAGAGCTGTTTTTCTCCTTTAGAAATGCAAAAGTGGGAGTTGCCCTTGTGGCTCAGAGGTTAAAGGAACCCTACTAGCATCCCTGAGGTTGCGGGTTCGATCCCTGGCCTTGCTCAGTGGATTAAGGATCCCACGTTGCCGTGAGCTGTGCTGTAGGTCACAGAAGCGGCTTGGTTCTGGCGTTGTTGTGGCTGGTGGTGTAGGCCTGCAGCTACAGCTCCTATTCGACCCTTAGCCTGGGAACCTCCATGTGCCGGGGGTGTGGCCCTAAAAAGACAAAAAAAAAAAAAGAAGGAGGAGGAAATGCAGAAGTGCATTTTTTTTCTTTGACTTCTTACTGTTAATTTGGCTGAGACTTTAGTGAACATTTTGTGTCATAATCCTTTTATGAAATCCAGTTTGTTACTATGCTTCCTATATTTCTATCTCAAATTGTCACTAAAATAAGCCTTTATAGTCAGTAGCTCTTACTAGATTTTATCTTCTTGAAGAGTTGCATTAAGTGCTTTAACTTCTTCTCCCTGTCTAGTTCATCTACATTGGTTATTCTGTAAAGTCAGGATCAGCACTAGTACTTCTGAACTCATAATAGATGAGTCTGTTTTAGGAGCTTTTCTGTTTTATCAGCAGTGCTTTCATAGTCATAATGTTTTAGATACTTAATATAAGAACCAAAAATGTATAGCATCATTTGTTCCATTTTTCCTTAAATAATTGGTAGAGACATTGACATATTCTGGGAAGTAGGTTGTTGGGGGTTATTTTTTTTTTTATTTTTTTTTGTTTAGGGCCACACCTGCGGCATATGGAAGTTCCCAGGCTAGAGGTCGAAGTTACAGCTGCTGCCCTATGTCGCAGCCAGAGCAATGCAGAATCTGAGTCTGTGAACTATACCACAGGTCACAGCAACATTGGATGATCCTTAACACACTGAGCAAGGCCAGGGATCGAACTTGCGTCCTCATGGATACTAGTTGGGTTCATTACTGCTGAGCCACAATGGGAACTCTCTGGGAGGTAGTTTTTATTTTTCAGTTTTCTTTTGTCTACCAATCTGACTTAACCATCATACATAATTAGCGTGATAGTCGGAAGAAACTCTTAATACAGCCTCCACCCTAATATTAAACAATTATTTCTTTTTTTCTACTGTCTGAGATTAATTTGGTTTCCATGTTTTTCTTAGTCTTAAAAATTATTTTTCTTGGAGTTCAGATCGTGACTCAGTGGTTAATGAATCCGACTAGGAACGATGAGGTTCGATCTCTGGTTTCGCTCAATGGGTTAAGGATCCGGCATTGCCGTGAGCTGTGTTGTAGGTTGCAGATGTGGCTCAGATCCCGCGTGGCTGTGGCTGTGGCTGTGGCTGTGGCGAGGGCCAGCAGCTACAGCTCCTGTTAGACCCCTAGCCTGGGAACCTCCATATACCATAAGTGCGACCCTTGAAAAGGCAAAAAGACAAAAAAAAAAAAAAAACTATTGTTCTTTCCTATGTCAGGGCTGTGCATATAGAGAAAAACTGATGCTCAGTCTTCTGGAAGCTCTGGAACATCAAATGAAACATCGTTTTCTTTCTTATAATGAAACTGCAGTATTGACAGCACTTTGGGGACAAATGTACCATAGGATGGTGGCTTTCAAATTACTATAGCACCATTTAAAAAAAAAATTACTACTGTAAGAAATACAGATTTTAAGTTGCTTTATTTATTTATTTTTTGGGGCCGTACCCATGACATTTAGAAGTTTCCAGGCCAGGAATCAAATCCCAGCTGCAGCTGTGGCATCCCCTAACCCACTGCACCAGGCCAGGGATCAAATCCATGCCTACACAGTGACCCGAGCCACTGCAGTTGGATTTTTAACCCATTGTGCCACAGTGGAAACTCCAGATTTTAAGTTGCTTTCATACCTGCATATGTGAAGCAATTTTCACTTGTTTTGTACTTTTTCTATTTTTTATTTAAAAAAAAATTTTTTAGGAGTTCCATTCATGGTTCAGCAGTTAACGAACCCAACTAGGATCCATGAGGCTGAGGGCTCAATCCCTGGCTTCACTCATTGGGTTAGGGATCTGGCGTTGCCATGAGCTGTGGTGTAGGTCACAGACGAGGCTCGGATCTGGCCGTTGCTGTAGCTGTGGTGTAGGCCTGCTGCTGTAGCTCTGTTTCGACCCCTTGCCTGGGAACTTCCATAATCCCTTGGGTGCAGCCCTAAAATGCAAAAAAAAAAAAAAATTTTTTTTAGTAGTTATCATCATGGCTCAGCAGTTAACGAGCCCAACTAGTATCCATGAGGATGCGGGTTTGAACCCTGACCTCGCTCAGTGGGTTAAGGATCCAGCATTGCTGTGAACTGTGGAGTAGGTCGCAGACGTGGCTTGGATCCTGCATTGCTGTGGCTGTGGTGTAGGCTGGCAGCTACAGCTCCAATTTGACCCCTAGACTGGGAACCTCCATATGCCCTGAGTACAGCTCGAAAAAGATTTTTTTTTAACATATTATTATAGTTGACTTAACAGTTTTATATATTAGTTTTAGGTGTATAGCAAAGTGAATCAGTTATACACATACACATCTTTTTCAGATTCTTTTCCCATATAGGTTATTATAGAATATTGAGTAGATTCCCTGTGTTATACAGTAGTTCCTTGTTACTTGTCTGTTATATATATGGTAGCATGTATAAGCTAATCCTAACCTCCTGATTTATCCCTCCCTCCCATGGTGTGTTATCCATTTCTTATGCTCATCTGGCCCATAGATACTCAGATATTTAGTGAAAGAATTAGTTAATGTGTACAAAACCGGAAATGTAGCCAATATTTTATACTTTAAATGAAGTATAATCTCTAAAATTTTTGAATCACCATGTTGTACACTTGAAGCTTATATAATACTGCAAATCAACTATACCTCAATTAAAATTCTGTTAAAAAGAATTAGTGAATAAGGGAGTTCCCGTTGTGGCACAGTGGAAATAAATCCAACTAGGAACCATGGGGTTGCGGGTTCGATCCCTGGCCTCGCTCAGTGGGTTAAGGATCTGGCGTTGCCTTGAGCTGTGGTGTAGGTTGCAGACACGGCTCTGATCCTGTGTTGCTGTGGCTGTGGTGTAGGCCGGCAGCTGTAGCTCCTATTCAGCTCCTAGCCTGGGAAATCTCCATATGCCGCGGGTGCGGCCCTAAAAAGCAAATAATAATAATAATAATAATAATAATAATAATAATAATAATAATTAGTGAATGAAACCCTATTAGATATGTTGCATTCTCATTTTCTATACTATTCAGTTCTCTCTTCTTCCCTCAGCTGCACGTGCAGCATATGTAAGTTCCCGGTCAGGGATCGGATCTGAGCCGCAGCTGTGACTTACGCCCCTAAGCCCATCTGGCAATGCCAGATCCTTATCCTACTGCGCCTGATCAGGATCAGACCTGTGCAGCTGTGGAGACAGCCTCAGATTTTTAACCCTCTGTGCCACAGTGGGAACTCTCCTCCGTTCTCTTTTTTTTCAAATGTTATAAAATCAATTTATTAGATTGACAACCAGCTGATTTCAACAGGCAATTTGAAAAACACTGTTGCAGATTTCAAGAACCTTCAGAGGTTACCTCAAGGTTCTATTTAGTACTGCTATACCTTAACTATTTTAAGTTTTTCATCTATCTGCCTTACTTGTTCATCTCTTTGCTAAAAAGGGCATAGTGGCTGTAAAAATTTTAGAGCTACTGTGTATGGAAGAGAGATTTGTACTGATGAAAATCTTCCTAGTGTAATGATCTGTGTAAAAAATTTCAACAGCTTATGTTTAAGGCAATGGTAGGCTGACTTTTTGTGTAAAGGGTCAGGAAGTAAATATTTCAGGCAGTTTGGATCTAACTGCTCTGTGTTACAAGGACTGAACAGACTCAGCTATGGTATTGTAGCACAGAAGCAGCTAATAGACAACATGTAAGTGAATGAGCATGACTGTGTTCCAGTAAAACTTACTTGTGGACACTGAAATGTGAAAATATCATGAAATAGTCTTTTGATTTTTTTTCATTTAAAAATATAAAAACTAGGAGTTCCCATTGTGGTGCAGTGGAAAGGAATCCAACTGGTATCTGTGAGAATGCAGGTTTGATCCCTGGCCTCGCTCAGTGGGTAAAGGATCCGGTCTTGCTGTGAGCGGTGGTATAGCTTACAGAAGCAACTCGGAGCCCGTGTTGCTGTGGCTGTGGTGCAGACCCGCAGCTGCAGCTCCAGTTGGACCCCTAACCTGGAAACTTCCTTATGCTGCAGGTTTGGCCCTAAAAAGTGAGAAAAAATGGGTATATATATGTGTGTGCATATATATGTATATGTATATATATGTGCGTGTGTGTGTGTATATATATGTATATATGTGCCGTTCTTAAATTGTGTACTGTACCAAAAACACGTGGTTAGCCAGATAGATTTAAGCTCATGGACCACAGTTTTCAGACTCCTGGTGTAGGGGAGACCTAAGTATATCATATTGGAGGTTCTGAAATTAAGGTGTGGGTTAGAGTTCTATAGAAAGCTCATAATTGCCTTTTAAATTTGTGGGGGATATAATTTAATCAGTTGATAATGTAACATTTTATTTTATTATTATTATTTTTTTTTCTTTTTGCCTTTATGTAGAGCCGCACCCGCGGCATATGGAGGTTCCCAGGCTAGGGGTCTAACAGGAACTGTAGCCGCCAGCCTACGCCACAGCCACAGCAACGCGGGATCCGAGCTGCGTCTGCGACCTACACCACAGCTCATGGCAACACTGGATCCTTAACCCACTGAGCAAGGCCAGGGATCGAACCCGCAACCTCATGGTTCTTAGTCGGATTCGTTAAGCACTGAGCCACGAAGGGAACTCCCCAATAATAATGTAACATTTTAAATGTACAGTCGACAAATGTATACAGTCATGTAACTACTATCACAGTCAAGATAGAAAATATTTCCATCCAGAGTTCCCTAGTTACTCTTTGCATTCAGTTTCCTCCCCACCCCACCTCCAGTCCCTGGAGAACACTGGTCTGATTTCTAGCTTTGCCTTTTCCAGTCAGTTGTATACATGAAATCATACAGTATGTGGTTGTATGTATTTGGCTTCTTTCGTTTAGGTTTTTTTTTTTTTTTGAGATTCAGCCATGTTGTTGCTTGTATCAGTAAGTAGTTTCTGTTTTATTGCTTAGTAGCAGTTTATTGTATGGCTATAGCACAGCTTATTTCTACATTTACCACCTGATGGGTAGTAGGATTGTTTCTAGTTTACAACAATTAAGTTGCTGTAAACATTTGGGTTCAGGTTTTTGTGTTGGATGCTGTGGTTTTAATTTCTCTTCAGGATTTAGAGGTTGGATTGACCTGTGGTATGGTAAGTATGTATTTAACTTTATAAGAAACTGCCAGACTTTTTTTTTTTTTTAAGGCGACATTTTACATTGCCACCCACAGTGAATGAGAGTTCCAAACTCTGTCAACACTTAGATGATCAACCTTGTTCATTTTAGCCATTCTAATTTCTATTTATTAGTAGCTCATTGTGGTTTTAGTTTGTATTTTCCTAATAACTAATGATGTTGAACATCTTTCTATATGCTTATTTACTATTCATGTATTTTCTTTGGTGAAGTATCCATTCAAATATTTTTCTTCAGTATTTATTCTCTTACTGTGGAGTTGTAAGAGTTGTAAGAGTGCTGTCTATATACATGTTCTGAATACAAGTTTTTTGCACATGCCTCCCAGTCTATGGCTTGTCTTTTCATTTTCCTAAGTGTCCTTTGAAGAATAGTTTTATTTTTGATGAAATCCAGTTTATCATTTTTTTCTTTTAGGTTTCATGCTTTTTGTGTCCTAAGCAGTAAATCTTTGCCTAACTTAAGGTCCTAAAATTTTCTCCTGTGCTTTCTTCTAGAGTTTTACAGTTTTAGCTTTTACATCTAGGTCTATGATCCATTGGGAGTTAATTTTTATATAGTGAGGTAGGAGGTAAGATTTGTTCATTCTTTTTCATATAGATGTCCAGTTGTTTCATTGTTTCACCACTTTTTTGGGGGGGCTGTACCTGCGACATATGGATGTTCCCTGGCTAGGGGTCAAATCGGAGCCGCAGCAGCCAGTCACAGCCACAGCAACAGCAGTGTGGGGTCTGAGCTGCATCAGTGACCTACACGACAGCTCACAGCAGTGCCTGATCCTTAACCCACTGAGCGAGGCCAAGAGTCGAACCTGCATCCTCTTGGATACTAGTCTGGTTCTCTACTGCTGAGCCACAACGGGAACTCCTGTTTCACCTTTTTTGAAGAGACTAACCTTTTTCTCTTGGATTACCTTGGCACTTTCATTGAAATCAGTTGATTATGTATGTGAGTTTTATGCTGTTGTATTGTCTCTTTTGGGGCCTATACCACACTGTCTTAACTACTGTAGCTTTGTAGTTAAGTTTTAAAACTAGGTAGACCCAGTTCATAGAATTTTTTTTTTCTTATTAACAATGAATTTAATTTCAGTTATAGGTGTACAAAGATCATAAGTCAGTTCGATAGATTTTGTGTCCCAAACCCACAGTGCATCCCCCCACCCCCCCCAGATTGTCTTATTTGAAAAACCAAGGTTTTCCAAAATCTGTGAGTCATTGTCTATTCTTCAAAGAAGTTCATTGTGTCTCGTTAGTTTCCACATGTAAGCAGTAGCATTGGGTGTTGCTATCTAATTGTCTGACTGGTTTCACTTCGTATGATAATTTCTAGGTTCATCCATGTTGCTATAAATGTTGTTATTCCGTTCCTTTTAATGGCTGAGTAATATTCCATTATGTGTATGTACCATATCTTCCCTATCCACTCCTCTGTTGATGTGTATTTAGGTTGTTTCCATGACCTGGCTTCTTCCCTCTCTAGCTGCTTTAGATGTAAAGTTAGGTTGTTCATTTGAGCTTTTTC